>JAHLKC010000142.1:0-106901 GCA_025449115.1 Chytridium lagenaria
CTCTACTGTAACTCCTGCGAAACAACAACTTGCGGCGGAAGAAGAAGAGCCGGCAGAAAAACTTGAAGACAAGGCGTCCCCAGCACCGCCAGCTGCGGAACTCCCTGCAATGTTGAGAACGAAATCAAGTACACCTGCAATGGGCTCGTTTTTGTCGTCAATGGTCAAGAGGTTCTCGAGAACTGATTCTGCGTTCGAGGGGAGTAGAGGAGCGACTTCCCCAAAGTAAACCCTACATCATTTCGTCCTTGGTATCTTGATTTTTACGTTGTATTGGCTGTCTTTTTATTACATACAGCTTATAATCTCTTTGTTATACGACCTTTCGTCATTTGCACTTCTGTTGCTCTCGTATTCAGAGCTCATTTTTTATTCCTTAATTCACTTTACTGCGCGGCTTTCGGTTTCGTTTCTTTTGCGTCGATTTCCTCCTTCCTATTTTCATATTGCTGCCATTTTCATGTACACTCCCAATAAATAAACAAACACTTCGAATGCCGTACGAAAACCTCAAAGCTCACTGGATGCTAGTCTTGAGAGGAATGAGGAAGTTCCGAGAGATTCCGGAACCAAAAAAAAATTGAAAGCAACTCAAGCATGCCGTCAACGATCGTGAAGCCGGATATTCTGAACCTGACGCCCATCGCCTTCATCGACCTGTTGAAGAGGAACGGCATTAAAGCGTTTCATATCGTGTACATTGATGGGAAGGTGCAGGCGAGGTGAGTTTGAATTCTCTTGGTAGAGCGATGGTACCTCTCTCTGCGCGACATTGATATGCAGGGTTGGAGGATGTCCATTGGAAAATGGTAGTGACTACTAAAGTTCTGATGGGAGGCATGGGATTGTGCAGTGGAAAATATCGTCTTGGAGACATCACTTGCTTGCATGCAGTTTCTGACCTTTCCCGATTACCATCACCACGCAGCCATGCTCTCCTACAACCCGTTGCGGACTTCTTCCTCGCCGAATCGGTAATATACATTCCAGCTTACCATTCTTCATTCTTTCGGCCCATCATCCACCCCTGACACTGTACCCTACTTAGGATGATTTCGAAGAACCACGAGGGCATCTTTGTTCAAATTGGCGAAAAGAGCGGTACCCTCCAAGGCGCATTTGTTCACCGCACATCCGCGGTCCCGCAGCCGGAGGCGTGCGAAACTGGAGCTACACATCGATCGAAGGGTTTTTGAGAGATGCATCAGGCTCGCAAAGGGCATGTGTCATAAGAACGCTTTGGCAGGACTCTGGTAAAACCCCCCTTTCTCCGCACTTTTTCGTAACTGTTTAATAGGTGGGGTGGCGGTAAAGGTGTGATGGCCCGCAACACCGGTGTAGGACTCCTTCCCGGTGATTCCGTCGAATCCCGACGCGTTGCTTATGAAGAGTATGGAGCGTTTTTGTCGACCCTCAAGGGAGTTATGTGACTGCTGCGGATGTGGGAACTGATACGACGGATATGACGCATATTTATTCAAAGTAGAGTTATTTTTCGATGGATAATGCTGATTGATGATGAAGGACGAGACATACGACTTGTATCCCCGAGGAGCTTGGTGGATCTGGGAATCCGTCGGTGCCGACTGCCAGGGGAGTCGTAAAGGGATTGGAAGCAGCATTTAATTATCTTGGAAAGACTATCAATGGGAGTTCCATTGCTGTTCAAGGAAGTAAGTTCATTCCTTATTTCACTCAATTTCTTCTTTGTTAATATTCATTTTTGATATCAAGTCGGGCATGTCGGAACCCCCCTTATCCATTTTCTTTTTGAGCACGGTGTTGGACGTATTATTGCGTCTGATGTAGACAAGCACCGTGAGGAGAGTATTAAGAATGAGTTTGCAAAGTACGGCGATAAGTTTCTTTCCGAATCGTCGAGAAGTCGGACATGACAATTTTGTTTGAAGGTACAGACAGGCCTTTTTGTTGGACACACTGTTCATTTCTTTAGATGTGGATGCCGTTTCGCCTTGCGCTACTGGGGTATTTTAAACGACACCACAATTCCAAAGATAAAGGCGAAGATTGTGTGTGGAGCGGCTAACAATCAGTTGCTTGGTAAAGATATTTTTGTCATGGGAAGTCGTCTGCGTGTTTGGACTAATTACGTTTAATTTTAGATATCAAGACTCATGATAAACTTTTGAAGAAACATGACCTCGTTTACATTCCTGACGTGAGTTCCCTTTTCCATAATCTTCCTCATACCTTTCTAGTTCCTTTGCAACCGCATGGGTATCGTTAACTGCGCTGACGAGGCCAGCGGATCAATGGAAGACGACCCCAAGCTCGAGCTCCATCTCGGTAAATCTACTCTTCTCCACGTCTGCTAAACTTTCCAGGCAAGAAATGGGAAAACTCAATCTACAATCTGTCCCTTAAAGTCCTCAACGACGCAAAGGAGTCCGGCAAGACCACGCAGGAGGTAACCACTTTTGTTTATTGAAACTCATTTAAAAATTAGATTGCGGTGGCGCTTGCGGATGAGCAATCGAGGGTTATTAACCGCTTTACGGACATCGAAGCAAAGATATCATTCGCGCGCTTGTAAACAAGAACGAGGCATGGAGGAAGCATGTTGGCCTCATTTGAAGGCAGAGATTTTTTGATCTATAAGGTGTGCCAAATTGATTAAGTGATAACCGAATGGAATGGGTGCACTTCCAATAAAATTAAATTTGAGCATTACTTTGATTTTATCGAATTCTTTTTCTATCTCATCGACCGAAAATAGCTTTTGAGACCTACGCAGCAAATATTCGTAATTAAATCCAATTTCTGTGCAAGTTTGTGCACGATTTCAGGTACGTGAGTGATTACTTTTTGACGTGAAAATAAGACTTGGATTACAGAGGCTCGTTGGTCAATATCCATAGACCCAATAATTATCTAGCCCTTTATTGATATGTCAATGGGGCCACCCAACAGGCACCCAGCTAGCCTAGCATCCGGCGTCTCTCACCTCTGGCTGCAGATGCACACGGCCAGATGTATCAGAACCAAATGACGAACTCCGTGTTTCAGAAATCCATTTGGGCGAGGAGTGATCCAAACATTGATCAGAAATCAACAAACAAACAAACACCGACACATCTGAGCACATTGATTGGTTCAAAAGCCGGACAATTTCATTTTAAAAAATAGTCCAGCGCCCAAGCTTGATTAGAAGTAAACCAACGGACGGGGTGGCGTTTACTCTCAACTTTTTGACGAGGGAACGTTTATTGACTCTCACGAGCCATCGCTCGCTTTGTAGATTATCAATAGACGGCATCGTGCCTCAAGATAGACGGGAACTCCCATCATCCTTGACCCAGTTGTACTGGACTGGAGGATATGGCGTTCACTCATGTGCATCGCCAGCAGCAGAGTAATGCTTGTATGCCATTACCTGCTGCGTCATCAACAGTGTGCAGGATCTATGAAGACGAAGGGTCCTCAGCAGATATCTTGATGTTCAACAGCGCCTACGTCCCACCTTTATTGCGAACAGCAACATCAGTGCTGGAATTCGATACAGCGCTCTCATCTCCACAGATTGCAATGGGAGTGTTGGAGTGGATGGGTTGCGATGCGGAGGTGACTAACTCGACTGCACCTCGGTATATGCTTTCCGTCATGTGTGATCTTGCATTTCAGGAGCCTTGTGATGCTGATGTGGTGTATCAAACGGAGGTTTGGGGGGAGAGACTAAGGGCTGGGAGGATATGTAGATCGACTTGTGAAGTGTTTTTGAGGGATGTATCTAGGCTATTGGCGGATCCTCTGGTGTGCCGGTCAAGTGGGACGACTGGTAATGAAGCTCTGAGCAAGTTTGGGGAGTGGTGCGCGGGGTTACCACAGGACGGGTGCCAAAATTCAGCAAGCTTCAGCGACGTGGATAATTGTGGTATGCCCTTCATTACTAGATGCCCATCATGTGTTGTTACTGATAGTAAGTTCAGGCTTTTCGACAACGACTGAGAAGACGTCGTTTTTGTGGAACTCTTGAAGGTCAACAAGATCCATGTTGTATATCGACGTCACATATCAGCATTCTCTCAACTCAAAGCTCAGAGTCCCTACCTTCAATCGACATCTCGTCGCCGACATTCTCTTTTCCAACAACCGCTGGGCCTTCACCCTTAGCCTTCCAAACTACCGCTCCTGAACCCGAATCCGCCACTTCAAAGTCGACATCATTTCTTCTCATCGCCACAATCACGTCAGTCGTCGCCGTCATCTTGACAGGTGTTTTGCTGTACTTTCTCGTGACTTGCGGCTGGTGCAAGTGTGGGAGCAGAAGGCCTAAACCACCGACTTTAGCAGCAACAGAGGAGAGGGATTTGGAAACTGGAGAAGAGGTTGTAATTGCACCGAGTGGATCAGCTACAAATAGCCAGCGAGGGGCCTCAGAGATTCCTCATGACGGATTGCAGCGCGCCGCATCCATATCCACTTCGGCAAAATCTTGGTCATCCAAGCTTCTATCCCAAAAGAAATCGTTAAAGCGTAGCGTGACGCCTCCCTCGGTGACAGTTCAGACTCCTGCGTCGATAGAGCGTGCCTTAAAGTCGTCGTCATCCCCTAACTCCACGACTTCTACACCATCTCCAGAAGAATCCACCCCTATGCTCAAAATCTCTAACAAACGTGACCCTCCTCCTGCTGAGCCCCCAACGCCTTCCGTTTCCCACACACCTACAACCCCATCAGTCTCAACCCGCTCCCCAACGACGCCCTCCACCCAAAGGAGCAAGTACAGCGGTGTGACGACATCAACCAAGTCTCCTCGCAGCCCTAACTCTTCCTCGTCTAAGAAACTCCCATTCAGAACAAGTAGTGTGGGAGGTGTTTCCTCAGCACATGGGTCCAACGGCAACAACTCCTTAACATCCCCAAGTGACCCAAAATCCGAAGCCGCACCCGCAGCCGAACCATCCTCATCATCAAAAACGACACCACCCGCAAACATTGGCCCGTTTCTCAATGGGCTCATTCACAATGCCCAACGCATCACGGTTCCGCCAAATCCCGGAAGAACTACAGGATATGCGGATGTAAAGGAAGAAAGAAAATTGAGGAGAATTCCCAGTCGCGGCAGCACGATTGGGGCCGCTACTCGTTCTGCCATCCACCTTCGACGTCGCCCACGCAGTCAAAGCGTGGACAGCGCCCATTCTTCTATGATCCAAGCCTACGCCGCCGTCGCCATGTACGTGGAATCCACTCTCCCATCCGACGCACCCGTCGCAAGTGCTGGGCTTCGTCGCTCCCCATCGATGAAGTCCAAAATGTCTCATCGCTCTGTAAAAAGTATTAGGGCTTTGATGGCTGCTGCGGTGGCGCATGGAGATGATATACCACCTGTGCCGGCTATGCCGTACGTGTTTGAGCCAGTGGTTGTCCCGGGTATGCCATCGTTCCACCTCGCGATTGTGATGGAGGAGTTTGAGGCGTTTGAGGAAGATGAAATTGAATTGAAGCCAGGGGATGTGGTGCAGGTCCACAAGATGTTTGACGATGGTAAGTTATGAAGTTCGTCATGGCTTTTTTTTTTTTGATGTGTCAATTTTAAGTTCCTTTGTACTAATTTAATTGCTTTTCCATAGGATGGGCGTTGGTGTGAATCGCACAATTGGGGAGTTTGGAATGTTCCCTGTGGTGACCTTGGCAACTTTGTAATAATTAGATTTTTATAATGAACGAAAATATACGAATATTCACATTTGATATGAGAGGATTGAGGTGCATGTTCAGGCTTTTTGAGGAATCGAGGTGCTGAATTATGTGTTTCAAAACGGGGCCAAATATTTATTATTGTCTTTGGGTATTCAGTGCGAACGGTTCAGTAAAAACCGTCTACAATTTCCTTCAGGTTCGCACAGAGGGCTTAAACTTACGAAAAACGGGTTGTGACTCAACAGCGCCGTGAATTACTCGTCTTTGCGCAGATTACAAAACCCTTCGGGTTCCCGCCCCATTCTTGTTCAACCAACCCAATAAAAAAAAGGGCTTGTCGCACCAAGGAAGACTTGAATTTTTGACCATGTCGTTAGGCACCAATACCGAACAACAGCCTTCAGTTGCATCTGATGCCGTCGTCCAGGCAGCGGAAGATCTCCTTGCCAAACATCACAGGATGCAAGAGCTGCAAAGAAATGCTAGTGTTCAAGGGAGCGTAAGATCAGCAGCACAGCAGGACCAGGCAAGAAGTCCTAGCAGTGACTTGAAGCTTGGCGGTGAGAAGGTTGATGCGGTGAAGACTTCGAGACGGTTTACGAAAGAAGAGGAGGCAAAATTAGTGAGGAAGATGGATATCCGGTAGGTCTTTTCTTAATTCTCTCTTTGATTTAGAACGGAGCGGTGGTATTGCCTTGAGTTATCGCTAATAATGAAGCAGCCTTCTTCCTCTCCTCTCCTTGCTCTATCTCCTCTGCTTTCTCGACCGCGTGAATATCGGTGAGTCACTCTCGATCTCGCCATTACTTTCATTGCTGACATTTCATTTCTTAAAGGGAATGCTCGTGTCATTGGGCTTGATAAGTCCGGATTCGGAGATATGGAGAGGGACCTTGGCATGTCTAACCCCTCCTACTATAACTGGGCTCTGTCCATATTTTTTTTTGGTAAGGAAGAACTTCTGTATACCTTATTGTTTTTGACCAAAGTCGTTGTCCCGTATGTTAATCATTTGATTGAAACAGGTTATGTAATTTTTGAGGTTCCTTCCATAATATGCTCAAGAAATTTACTCCGAGCATTTGGGTAGGCGCAAAAGCATTTTATTATAGTTTGTAAAATTGATGACTTTGCAGATCGCAAGAATAATGATAACTTGGGGCCTCTGCGCAACGCTAATGGCATTCACCTTTAACTTTGGAAGTTTGATGGCCGCGCGAGCCTTCCTCGGTGTATTTGAGGCCGGATTCTTGTAAGTCTGCACGGTTTGTGTCCCGCCGTTTTTTATTCACCCATATTTTTATATGCAGTCCAGGAATTCTGTTCTATCTCTCCTTCTGGTACCGCAAAACGTGAGCTTACCACACGCATCGGCATTTTTTTTCGCCGCTGCGGACCGTTGCGGGTGCTTTCTCCGGTCTCCTAGCCTATTTTCTTTCTCAAGTCCGTATGGGTTACCTTTCAAGCTGGCGTGCACTCTTTTTCTGGGAAGGCCTTCCGACGATCGTTATGGGTATACTTACGATCTGGATTTTACCAAATTTCCCCAACACTGCTGAATTTTTGACGCGGAGGAGAGAGAGTATGCTACAGCGAGACTGCTTGAGGATGGAATTGATGCGGCGGATCATTTCTTTTAATTGGGGACAATTTAAGGGAGACATTGATGGATTTGAGAGTTTGGTGTTATATGTTTCTGTATATTGGAATTGTAACGCCGACTTACGGGTAATTATTACGTTCTCTCTTTACTTTGGCTAATACCTTTTATTTTGACTCAAAGCTTCGCATTTTTTCTTCCAACAATCATCAAACTTCTTGGCTTCACTGTAAGTATGACTAAAGCTCTGCAACTTGGCAATCTGTTTTCTCATTGTACGCGTTTATAGGCTCTAAATGCACAACTGCTATCCGCCCCACCCTATGTCACCGCATGCATTGTTCTCGTCCTCGTGAGCTTCCATTCCGATTGGCGCATGGAGAGGTCCCTCCATATGGTTGTCTGTGCGTGCTTCTCCATTGCTGGATTTATGGCTTCTTGCATATTACAGGGGCAGTCAGTGGGTTCTTTACGGAATGACGATCCTAGCTTTGTCGGGATTGCAGCCTTGTGTGCCACTTAGTTTGAGTTGGATGATTAATAATCAGTGGGGACAAACTAGGGCAGCTACTGCAACGGCGATGGTAAGTCAGTCCTTTGTTCACCATTTACTTTTCTCGCGCCGGTCTTAATTCATGTTTTTCTATTTATTTCATTAGATGATTTCATTCGGAAATCTCGGTGGTATTCTCGGTCCCCAAATCTGTAAGTCTTTACCCCGGCAATCATCTTCTAACACCTCTTTTACCGTGCAGACCGACCCGCAGACGCTTTGAACGGTTACAAGAACGGTCATATCATTATGGCCATGTTTGTAGTCTGGTGCATTGTCTGGACGCTTTTGCTTCGTTACATTCTTATGCGCGATGTCGCAAAGGCCTCCAAGGCTAGTGCTGATGGTGATGAGAAAGGGTCGCGAGAAATTGGGGAGGAGACGATTGTGGATGATGATGAGGAAAGTAAGGCTGTTTCTGGTGGTGTGAAGGTGAAGAATATTGCAAGGAAAGTGGTACAGCTTTGATGGTATGCATTCCACGTTTGAGGATGTATAGTTTTTGGCTTGCGGGGTTTTCTTTTTAAATTCTATTTTGTTTTATTTCATCTCACCTATTTTCTCTATATGCATACATTTTCCCTTCTATTCATTTACAAACTGACTTGCGGGTTTATGTTTGGTTTTCCTTAGTTTCATTGAACTGGCACCTTCTTTTTTTTTTTTTTTGTAAAACTGCCTAAATTTTTTTTTGGGGTGTAATTTTGTTGCTTCTTTATAACCTGGGATTACTATAAAATACTACAGTCATGGCAACTCCTTACTGTGAGAGGAATTCCCTTTATTTCCCTTTACTTCTTCTATATCAGATATACTCCAAAAGTCATTCCACACATTTGTGTAAGATAGAAGGATAATGATACTGGATGTGCAGTACACCAAAACGCGAAGCATTTTTCATACGGATCACTTTGTGGTAAGTAAATCCCCTTTAGCTTGCACGTGGGTACGGTTTCTTTGACATCGTGAGGCTCAAATTGGAAGAGACTAAACATGACGCGTACGTTCGCTTGCTTTTCAAACTCACCCCTTAAGCATATGTCGGAGAATTCTTTACATTTAGTACCAGATCCGTCTACAGCCTTACATATATATTTATTTTACTGCGAATAAAGAAAGAACAAACAAACAAAAACACGTGCACTAAAGTGTCCGCACCCTCCATACGGATGGCCCATCCAACCTCGCCAATTGTCTCCCCTCTATCTCATCCACACTCTCACTTGCAGTAGTACCTCCTTCACCTTTCATCATCCCTCCACCCCCACCTTCCTTCATTCTTTTTCGGCGAGCAGCTATAATGAACATCGCAGCCACGACCGAAATCACAACAGCTAACCCAACAGCAATCCCAACTCCCATCAGCACCCTCTCCCTCGCTCTCATTTCTTTCCTTCTTGAAGCGGCCTCCATATCATCCTCGTCACCCCCCCCAGGAGGCAGAGCGGAAGTGGTCGGTTTCGGAGTTCCCACAAGCTCAGTCACGTTCAACCCAGTCAATTGTTCAATCGTCGCAACCCACACCCCGGTCACGTCCATAGGATCCTGCACATTTAACCAAGCGTCTGCAAGATCTCTGATAAACTCATCCGGTAGTGTCTCGTCCGGGATGATGACGGGTGGTTCGGGTGTCAACGTGGCATTTCTGCCATTCTCCCCGCTCTCGGGCGCAGGCGGAGCCGCAGTGTATCCCTCACGATGAAGGAATCTTAACACCGCCGGCCATGGTAGAACTCTCGGCATCAATATCCCATCATCCGCCAAAACGCCCCCAACAATCTCCCCAACACCTCCACCGCTGCTACTATTTCCCGAAGACAGCGCAACCCCAAGCAATATATCCTGCGACGCCTTCCAAGCTTCATCATGGTCCAAAACCCTTCCACCCTCAAAGCTAGTCGGTTGAAACACCATCCCATCCTTCAGACTTTGGAATGAAGACGCCCCTCTTCCTCCATACACATACGTCTTTGCACCACCCCCGGCCATTCTGGGTTCTTTCTCATCACCTTCACAAGCATAGCACATGTCGACCCACAAAGCCCATCGGTCACTATAGCTATCTTTGATGGTCCATGGGGCCATACTTGGCTGGATGGACCGTACTTGATTCTCAGCCACTCCTTCCCCATCTGCCTCCACCGATAGTTGATGTCGAGTTACCAGATCCAGAAGATGCTGCATTTCAGCAGACGAGAAGCCTCTTGGTACATCTCCCGCAACACAGATATCTACAAATCGGCGGGAATATGCTTCACCCGTATCCCCTCCTCTGTAATTATAGGTAAAGGGTCCGATAGACAGAAGCCCTGACGGTGTCCACATCAACATACCCTCTGCCATCCCCAGCTAACCCCGTCAATTGACAGGGAATGACCATGACAGATCAAACGGATTAAGGATGGCGAAAGTGGAGAATTTGTTGTGGCGCCATACGCCCTCCCAGCGTTTCTCATCAAGAATCTTTTGTGAAGCCGTCATCCTGACATCGGTACTGCGCGTTACGGCATCTTTGGCACCAAAGAGCAGCTACTCTTCTGCCAAAACATATGTTACCCCCCGCGTTCCACTTAAATCCATGACCAAGTGTTCAGCGCCGGCATCAACCGCTCTTCTGATTGCTGATGCGACGGCCCAACGGCTTCGTCAATTGGGGTATTTGAGGTCTGCGGTGAAGGTTCAGTTGATGGCGAAGTGATGTCGACGGTTGGGAATTAGTGGGAAGATCGAAGGTGGGGATGACAATTATAGCGGTCCGGGTAAGATTATGGTAGTAGGCTGCAAGGGTAGAGATTCATGAATTGAATGAAAGAAAACAGCCGAGGTAGATAAAAAGTTTTTTTAAACTGTCGGCCAACTGCAAAACGTAGGACCACTGGAGATGCGCGTGAAGTAAGGCGGGATCCGCAGAGGACGCCATTGCAAGACCTCTGTACTCGAAAAAACCGTGCAGCAGAGAAGGGATGCTGCATAAGCTCCTGCGATGGAATTGTCGACGTTAGTCTCATCGATCGTTCCTTGTTTGCTTCCCAGTGCCTAAACCGATTCCCATTGGCTTCCTCCCTGTTGCCCCACAATGTCTCCTGTCAAATTATACCCGGGATCCCACAAAATGTTCTCCGTAGGAAAGTGGAGGTCAACGGAGTGGGAAAGGCCGTCTCACATCCTCCTCAGGCACCAAAGTAGGCAAGCCACGGAACAGTGACATTCAAAGTGGATACGGTTTCCTCACTAGCTGCATTTGTTTCGGCTGTGGACTGAGGAGGCGATCGAAGAGTGTACGTTCTGACTTCAGGAATGATACCGAGAGGCCAATGGTTTGACGTAACGAAAGCACCTTCCTCAAGACGATGCGCACCATTCACGAACCTCGACCGTCCCAGGGCAGCATTAAAGCGGGCGTTGGGATCACGCTGAGACCAACCATTTCATTTGCAAAAGATTGCACAGTATCCTTAAGGTAACATTATAATTAGAAACGTTACAGAATGATATATAATAAAGGTTTGCCAAAAGATAACAAGTGAAGTAGGAGATGAGAGATGTAAATTACCACAGGATCCCGTCCATCGATAGCAACCACCTCGTAGTTCAAAAAATCACGCGGGTCCGCTTTTAACTCCTCTCTCCATATCTCCATCATGCCGGCTACGATTCCCGTCGCTCTGGTGGAGTTTATTCTGGTGAGAAAATATCCTAATTCTATCCCATCGTCGATCATTCCTCCAAGGAACAATCTGGGCTTCCTTGCCATCGATCCCAACGATGCATGGCTGTTGTAAACGGGCTTTATAATCCAAGGTTGAAGGAATTGATATACTGAGAAGCAGTCGGCATTATAGACAGTGTGGGCGTCGTGGAGGAGAGTGAAGGCTCGGGTGATGGCGGCTTGAAGGGCGAATTCAGTATCAATGGCGGTATTGGTGCGAATACTCTCAAGCTCGCCAATAATGTCGTAACTGCCAGCTGTTCGCTGCAGAGTAAGGTAAGGGTATCTGTTTGATGATAATGAACCTTTCGTTTTAAAGCGAAAAAGACACTTACAGCTCTAAATATGATCTGACGGCAGTGATGGCAAGTGACCGAGTGTTTTCGGCATCGGGAAGACTAAAACTCTGATAGCATTCCAGTACATTTTTGGCCAATGTCGGAGAAGGCACGGAGCAAGGATCAGCTAGTACAAGTTGTATGCGGAGGATGATGAAGACGAGAAGAAAAAGTAGCAGTGAGATGGAGGGCGATGATGTTGCTGAAGGATATAGCGATCGACATGATGATGGTGGCGTCTGGTTGTGCCGAGACGCTTCCGATCGCCCCACCCCCATTTAAAAGGGCTGCTCTGTTTTATTCGCTTGCAGCTGTGATGCTGTTGTGACCTTCGTCGTCCTCGTAATATAATTGTAGTAGTCACAGCAGAATGTGCAATTGTAGATGTGTCGAAAAGGCCTCATCAGCCGGTTCTTTTTTCAGTGTTATTATTATCAAGAGCCTCGTGGGGTTTTCCACAGTCCCAATAGTTCTAGCGGTAAATGTTGCTGATGGGTGAAGGCAAGGGGGCTTCTTTTCTTTCTTTGAAGACGGTCCCGTCACGTTCGCAAGAGGGTTTATTGGGACGGGTGGGAGGCAGCTGTCAACGACAAGGGTCAGAAAACAACAAAAGCACCCGCCCCCTTACCCAAATACCATTTTGAACCGCAACCACGGATCTGGTACCAAGTATTCCAAGAGTTCAAACTCAATTGACGTCACTGTTACCAAAAACCTGGTTTTGGAAGACCTGCAAAAAAATAATTACAAGCCTAAAAAGCAGCCTCCCTTCAAGCCTACCTCTTTCTTCCCGCCCCATCTCACCTCCTTCGGTCTCCCAGACCTTTCTCCGCCGCTGAGGCCATATTTTTTTGATCTGTCGACCACTGTTCTCGCATCACTGGCCCGTCCTCTTGTCTTTACGAGTAATCTCGCCAAACTCTCTCTTCGCATCCTCTTTGTATCTCAGCCACCGCATTCCTACCTATTTCGGTGTGAGTTGCAGACATTTTTTTCCTCGTCTTAGCGTTTACTTTTGTTCCTTTGCACTCATCACCTTTGTACCAGACGTGATGCCTTCCTTGCTGAAATCGGTGATGATATGGGTTGCCCTGGCGGCAGCAACCAGCATTGCCTCTCCTCAAAATCCACTTATGGAAGCCGCCGTTGCGTCATGTGCACCAGCAGCAAGCGCCATGTTTACATGCTCCGGGAATACTGCTAAGTCCTATAACAATATCGTGGATGCAGCTGTAGGTGCAGTTAATGCCGCTTCCTGCATATGCAATAATGTGTTTGGCCCAAACGCTGATATTGTAAGTTTTGGCTTTCCTATTATATTGTTCCTTACTTTTGGCTGCAACGACGATACATATTCATTACTTGTGGAAATGAAACCGCATCTTACTCTGTCTCCTCATGCTGTTATCGTTAACCTGTCCGTTCCGTTGGTTTGAAACCTGTTTTACTACATATCACATCCAGATCTCGCTTAGTCAAGGCTGCATCACCGCCCTCGTCAGTCTCCAATCCACCGAACTTTCCCAAGCTACCACCACCTTCTTCAACATCTTCCGCATGGTCGTTGGCGCCGTGCCCAACTACAACCTCAACATCAACCAAGCCATCTCCGGTATCTCGAAAATAACTCAAAGCTGCTCCGATTTCACCGGAACCATTCGAAACCTTCCTTCGACTTACACCAACACATCACGCACTATTGCTTCTTCAAAATTAGCTGTGGAGGTCGTAAATAATACGCAAATGGTGTTTGAGGTCAACGGGAAGCAGGTTGTGCCGCTGCACCCGGATGCGGGAAAGCCTTTGTCGAATGGCAGTGGGGTGTTAGTACATAGTGGATATGTAATTGGCGCGGCTGCAGTGGCGATTGCTGCCGGCTTTCTTGCGTTATAAGCGCTACGAACGCTACATCTAACCGAACTAGCTCTCCTCTTTATTTCTACCCAAGAATCGTTTTCAATTCCACTCACCAATTATCGTTTCTCATCACTACCTTTTTCGTTGTTCCTGTTTTGTTTGCTATTTTTGAAAGAAAAAAAAGAAATGGCCTAGACTAGCTTAAGTCAAATAACAGTCTCAAATCATCTTCAAATACTGCAAATGTTTTAAATTACAACGCGTCTATTATCGAACCCCAAATCGTAACAAGGGGTGTTTTCTTGCATGCCATAGAAACACTTTACTAACCCGCCCACCACCAAAAAATAATTTGAACAGCTCGACACTGAGGCTTTCACAACAAGGAAGAAGTCTAAGAAATCAAGCCTCAGTTCTTCTCACGTATCGAAACACAAAATAAAGAACATAAGCACAAAAAAACCATCTACATATGAAGAAACAAAAAGGAGGTGTTAAAGGGTCTCAAAATACAGACATTGAGGACCACCATAAATAAATAAAAACATGTCTTCAATTCAATGAGTGTGAGATGAAGAAAAGGAGATGGGGAACAGAACAGATATACCCAAAGACAAAAACGAAATAAAATTATCTATGGCGCGGCTAAATTATCAGATGCCGCCGTCGCCGCCGCTATTGCTGACTTTGCGATATATTCCTTCACCACCTCCATCACATCCCTCTCCTCTAACCCTTCCATGACTTCCCTCAGACGTTCCAATCGGCTCCGTTTTACCGTCCCAGATGGCGAAGATGGCAGTGCCTCATCCGTCGCCATTGCAAAAGACTGCCGCGGCGTTCCCGTCATCCTGCTACAGGTGGAGGTCACAGCCTCATTATTTCTCGCAGGTGTAGCCGTCACGCGTGGCGATCCCGGGCCGGCAGAAATACTACTCGTTCCACTACCCTTCCTTGCCGGCGTCCACAAAGCAGGAGTCGGAAAGTAATTGCTTCCTCTTTTCGACACCAACGGATCCGAGAGCTCCTCACGGATGTACTGTGCCGCTGCACGTTTTGTAGGTGATACAGATCCCTCATCATGTGAAGTAACGGCAGCGACCCCATTGACAGCCTCAGCCGCAGCAGGGACGACTATAACCCCCAACCCAGCCGCACCCGATTCGCCCTCACCCTCCTCTACGCCGCTCATCAACGCCTCGCAAAATGCGTCATTCAGCCCGTCTACGTCGATCTCCAGCGCCGCTACATCTGCATCGTTCATGAAACCCTCCATCTCTTGAAGCAACTCCAAATCATCATCATACGGCTGCCTCAACTCTCCCCAAGCTCCATGAGCAGCACCAGTCCCATGCGAGAGAAATGGTTCATGACCAGAAACTAACTCTACACTAGAATCGCTACCTCCTCGTCCCCGTCGCGCCTCAAAGGGCCGCCAGGATCCGTAATGGAAGTTAGGGTATTGGTTTGAAGGTGACGGCGGAACCGAGGTTGCGGACTGTTCAACGAGGTCAGGATCCGAAAGGTACGATGACAAAGGCATCGGCGCGGACAGCGACGGCCTCAAAGGGTTAGATGATGCTGTGCCTTGTTCCGATTTAGCAAGCACATCCAATGCCATGGGAGATATGACAGAAATAGATGATGGTCTGGTCTGGGAGTTTGCCGACGAAACACTGCCTGATCGAATGCGTCCGAGCATCCCAACCCGTCCTACTGAGGATGCGCCTTTGGAAAGCCGGAAAAGATTGCTAGCTACCGGTGAAGATTTTGACGCGTCTCGGTTGATGGCACCGGAAGGCGAGGAATCCCTAACAGGGCTTTCCTCTCTTCCATGGATGATACCCGCACTCTTAGATCTCCTTAAAGACCCTGGCCGAGGCGGCGATACCTCAGTTTCGTCCTCGTCATGGACATACAAATTCAATAAAGACGCCGCACTACCCCCTCTTCTTGCTCCAGGTGTGTCAGGAGGTGTGAGACTCCCTTCCTCCCCAACCTGATAGGCCTCTAAAGCCTCCATCATATTCTGAAGATTCTTGCAAACGTGGTCTAAAGAGGGCGATACCGCGGCAGTTGTCGTGCCGCCCGTCAACGCGTTTCTGCGTGGAGAGAGGTCACCATCAGACGTGCTTCTTGATCTTGGTTTCGTTGAAGAGAATGGCGTAGATGAGGGACGGCCTCTGTGCAGTATAGTCTGAGACTCTTTCGTCATACTAGAGTTAATCCCACTCCACCGCTCGCCAAGATCAACCCCGCGCCTTGGGGGCGAAGCATCCACCTCTAAAACCATCCCATCTGGTCTGGACTTAATCTCATCCTCCATCCCTCCATGCGGTCTCCCAAACCAACCGTCTTCATCCCTTGCAACAGACACAGAGGAGGCAGTAGATAACGGTCGAGGTTTCGCAGAGCCTTCTCGCGTTTTCCGGAGATTCACTCCAGAATCTAAAATTCCAACATTGGAAGCCATAGCCGCTTCCACAGCAACAGCCGCGACCTCAACCACAGACCGATGTCTCGCAGCCATCTCTATAGCCGCGACAGCTAAAGGCGCAGCAGGTCCCATGGAGGTCGCCCTTCGACTCCGAAGCATCACCAAAGTCTGCTCCAGTGACCCACTGCCATTATCCCTCAAGGTACGGTTCCTCCTCAACTGTCGTTCATCTTCCTTTTCATCGGACCCCACTGCCACTGGTGCTGAAGGCGCACGCGGTCTCAACGGTGTTGCAGATTGCTGAATGGTAGTAATCTTAATAGCATCTGTAGATGAGGCTCCGGATGATGTTTCTGGTCCAACAGGAGACGACGGGTGCGACATTTCCTGTCTAAATGGTGATACACCGAAAGACCCGACTGAAAACGGAGACGACGGACGCGAACCACGCCCAGACACCCCTCGATGCGGTGGGGACAGCGATGATGACAGTGTGATAGGTGCGGTGGTAAATGATTGGTGAGGAGATGAAATGGCTGAGGTGGGGTGTGATGAAGATGAACGTGGTACTGGTCGTGCGGATTGCGAAGGAGATGAGAGCTGCGATTGAGGTGGGGATATAGATGTTGAAATGGAAGACGCCGATACAGAACCGCGGACGCTCCCATGTGGTCCAAGAAGACCTACTCCGCCCATTGTAGACCACCTGAGGGAATCTGTTCGAACTGGCTTATTTCGCCGTTGTATTCCGGAGGACGTTGCGCTTGCGAACGAGGCAACGCGAGAGTTCCTTGTGGATACGGTGGTTGTATTGATCGTAGAGCCATTATCAACAGGTTGAGATGAGGTAGGGCGTTGTGTAGCGGAAGAGGAAGTGGAGGGAGAGGCTGTGGCAGTGTGGTCTTCGGCCATTTCCTTACAAGGTGATGGAGGTAAAGGCTTTGTGGATAGTGGAGTTGATGAAATAGAAGGAATGTTGTTGTTGATAGAGGAATATAAAGTTTGCATTTCGTGGATTGATCTCAACTCCTGTGGCGTCGAAGAGGAAGACACTGCAGCAAGTTCATTTGCCCTACGTCTCTGATAACCGTCTCGACTCGGAAAGCTTCTCAGCGGCAATTGCCACTTCCGGCAGACTCTCTCCCGATATCATTGAAGTCCGACTCAATGCATTCTCACTCCGCCCCCCTCGGCGGAACGGGTGGAGGATCCGAAGTCGCTCCAAGTGATCCTCGGCTGATTCTCCTTTGATGCTGATGGCCTCCATACCCTGACTCCTCCCCCTTCGTCAGACTGAACAGACGAAATAGATATGATCGAATTTCTTCGACTAGCCTGCAATGCCTTCCACGCAGCAAACGCTACATCCCTCTTGTATCTAGTACTATCCAGCCTAACGGGTCGAAGTTGACTAAGAGGCCTGATAGAGGTAACCTTAACTACATCTTCTGATACCGCAGGCAAAGCCTGCATGCTTCCCGTGCGGCTTCCGGCAGATCCCAGCGACATCCCGGAGGAAGTGCGGCTCGTTCTTGCACCAGATCCAAACCCTCCAAGGCTGTGGATGATATCATTGACATCAACGTGGGTTTCACCGCTTTGTACAGAGTCCCTTAGCTTCATCCCTGCCGCCCCATCGGGAGACTCAGTTCTTTCAACAGAAACTAAACTTCTCCTGGATCCAGCTGAGAACCTGAATCCTGCATTGGATGCGACGGGTGAAGCTGACCCCGATGTAACAATGCTTGCACTACCAATATTAGGCGACATTGCACCGTGAGCGTTGGCATTAATGGTAGAAGAAGATGCTGATGTCGAAGACGCTGAAATAGCACTGGCTAAAGATCCCAGCGATGAATCGGAGGGCCTCCTATTTTGCCATTTCTTAATGAAGCTGCCTCCAAGAGGATTCGCTGAAGCCCATCGCCCCCTCCCTAAGGCATTTGACACAACCGGCGCGGTATCAATGGCTGCGGCTCCTGCCATTCCACCGACTCCAGTGCCGTTATCTTCGCCAGTTCGGCCTTGAGGAGATTCGAATGCCGTGGATACGAGCTGATGGATTCTCAATTGCGTTTCCTCAATGACCGTACGAAAACAATGCTCAACGGATCGTAATGCTTTTGCAGTAGTCTCTCTAAATGGTATTCCGAGAGTGCCAGCAAGTTGATTTCCCATTTCTAAAGAAACTTCGCGGTGCCTTTTTCTAAATATGATCAAATATCGAAATTAGCGAAAACTCTGGAGTATGGGAAATATAAAATAAACCTATGTAAAAAATAAAAACGTACTCTCCAACAGTATCGACCATACTTCCAACGAGCAGCATTGGCACTTCCTTCGGGATCTGACATTTCGTCTCTACGATCAAACGAAAAAACCCCCAAACTTTCTCAAAAGACGCCTTATCCCCCACATCATACACAAGCATGTAAGCATCAGCCGCCTCAATCATTGACGGCCATAATGACGAAAAGGCCTGGTCTCCTCCGGCATCAATGATGTTTAAGACGACTCGTTGACGGTTCTGACGAAGACGCTCTTCGGAATCGGCGATTGTTGACTTTGCGGGCTCGTTGGGGACTTCACCATTTATGAGGAGGATAGGATCTCGGGGACATGGGCGGATGGAGGTGGGGGAGGTGGAGGGACATAATGGGCGGCGTAAGCGGGATTTGGGGGGAGGATAAATTGGAATGTATGTCCATCCTCTATTGTTGGGCAGTACGGTGAAAGATAGACATCAGACTCGGGGTTTGTTGCTGTTGCAGGTGTTTGTGTTGATGTTAAAGCGGGTGTGTTTGTAAAGGTTACAGGAGACGAGAGTTCCGATGTATGGCATGTGGTCAAGTTGGAGAAACGAGATGTGAGATGAGAGGAGCTCCGTGTTAGGAATGTGTGGATGAGTTGTGTTTTGCCGCAATGTGCATGGCCGATCACGAGGACGGACATATGGGTGATCCATCCCTTCTCATCCAGTAGAAGCATCCTGGTGCAGGTTGTTGCTGGAAATTAAAGTCAACATACATATTGAGTTAGTGAACAAAGCATCATTCATCCTCTTACCATTCAACTGCACCCCTTCTACACTGGATGCTGTCTCTGTGATATACTGCTAGTTGTTAGTGTCTTGCGTGTTCCGTTGCAGATATTGAAGTGCGTCGGGACTTGAATTTTTGGAAGCAGAGACCCGAGGGAGGTGAAAAGTTGGATTTGGAAAGTGGGTCCCAGACACCAAGTACAGCAGTTCAGTTCGTTGTGCGTTGCAGATGCTTTCAATTTTTAAGTTGAAGCAGCGGGCCTGGTTCTCCAAGCGGGAAACGAGGCAACCTAATTGACTTTGAAGATTGACCGATATCTAGTAACGCTCTCGCAATTGTGGCAAATTCCTCGCCCTCAGCTGCCAACGTGGGTTGAGGGATATATTGGCTATTGCGACTTGGTAATGGTGTTGTCTAGGTGTGTCGATGGTTTTTTCTTTTTGTGATGATGCGGGAGGTGTGAGCAGTGCAGTTTTAAAAATGGAAACAGTTTTGAAAGCAATATCATGAACAAATGTTCAAAATACCAGATGCTAGTTGGAGAAAGTACTGACGAGGTCTGGTCTGGAGCGGGGCCAAGAGGAAAGGTTCGCCAGGGGGGGAGGGAAGTGACGGGGGGAGAGGAGAGCTTTTGGAAGACCTGGTGTTTCGTTGTCCGGGAGTCTGGACAGACCGTCTTTTCGGAACCAATAATTTTTCTTCTGGATCTTAATGGGTGTCTTTTCTCGCGAGTAGTCGCAAACACTTTATTACATAAACAACAAAAAACCTCCCTCCGAGAATGAGCTACAGTGAATGCTACAGTGACTTTTCTAGACGTTAAATCTCAATCGGCTTAACCTTCGGCTGCCTGAAATGCCTCAACTGACTTCCTGGCTCCTGTGGTTTAAACGGTGCATGTGCTCCATACGGTCTCGGGATCGGCAATTCCCCAACTCCCGACGAATCCGGCAGATAAGCATTTGGTCTAGGCTCCGCCGTAGTTCTAATACTATTGTAAACGAAGAATCATCCTCCCTAAATAAACTATTAGTCTGTGATAATATATGAGATACGCACACTTCGATGTAGTTGGGTGCTTTTTCGCGGTCTTGGCGTTCGCGAGCTGCCATTATGTCTTTTTCGCGTTTGGCACGGAGTTTTTCCAGACGAATAAATTCTTTTTCGATAGTGTCGGTTGGAGGTTCGCCGCGAATAATCTTATCCCTTGCATCCTCCACCAAAGCCTCCTGGATTTTGGATATATCCCGAATCACATGAATTAGAAAATTTAAGCACAGCAAACACATTTATAAATGCTAATGATCACCTTATCGCACTTTTCCTGGTAAAGGCTCATTGCTAGAGCTTGATACATTGAAAGTTCGGAAACCCTTGCCATCATCGCTCTCGTCGAATGTTTAATCTTTTTTGAGAGATCATTTAATTTCGAGGAGACTTCGTGTGTTTCGTTTCGTCCTTCCAGAGTTTGTTTCTTAAGCCGTTCTGTGAGAGTAGAAACCTCCTCAAGCACAAGATCCTTCTCAAGAAGCCGCTCCTACGAAAAATTGAATACAGATGTAAAGTATCATCCCCAACCTCTTTTTCGGCTAATAGTGCCTCAACCCGTTTAATTTTTTCGAGAAGATCTTTTTGACTCGGATCTTCTCCTCCAAGATCTCTGCATCGTGTTGGATCCTCCGGGCTTTCAATCAAATTACTAAGCCTGGCAACCTCATTTCGTACAGTCTCTAAATCCTTCTTCACATCATCAAGCTCCTTCCGTGAAGCCTCCGCCTCCGGTTTCGCCTTTTTCCCTAGTTCCACCTGTCTCTGGACTTCCGTCGCGATGAGTTTGAGTTTCCGGATCTCTTCTTCCCGCGACTGAAGCTCGGTTTCGCCCTTTCGCATGATGTTGGTTTGAACGTTAAGGCGTTCGTATAGGATACACAACTCGTCGTTGCGGTCTAGAAGGTGGATACCGACGGTGTTGCGTTCTTTGACGGCAGCTTCGTAGCGGTGTTTGAGGTGGACCATGTCTTCCTCGGCAGCGTTGATAAGGGTATTAAGGGTTTCGATGCGGGAAAGATGTTGATCGATTTGGTCTGGCAAATACGTTTAAGCACTTCTGTAATGTGAATGCAACTCACCTCTTCTCTCACGGTAGGTTGCCAATAATTTATTGGCCTCATTCTTGGCGGCGTCTCGTAATGCGTAGGCGGAGGTATTATCTTGCCGTTTTCGCTATAGATATTTAGATTAGAAGAATGTCGAGTCTCACCGTCAAATCTCTATCCTTATTCATGATCTCATGCCTAAGAATTTCAATTTCATTTGATAGAATCTTGATCTTCTCCTTCATTTCCGCTGCCCTTTGCGTTGTAGCTTGTATTTGATTGAGCTGTGAAGTTTTAGCTTTATAAAAATAGCAGCCTTACGTATTTGTTTCGCTCGTTCTTTACAACATCATATAGAGCTGCAAAATCTCTTAACCGAGAAAGGGACTCGCTGCATCGTTTTGCGGCATCAAATATTGCAAGATCTTTAATGGATATATCTTCTTTGATTGCCTTGAATTTGTTTTGGATTCGAATAAGCTCACGACTCTATTTTAAATGGTTAGACTCTATTATCTGAAGCTTTGCGTACCCTCAAATCCTTCTCCGCATTTAACGCCTCTTTTTGTCTCTCCAAATCCACAGACCGTCCCGTCACAGAATCTAGTTCACTTTCCATCCTACGATTTAATTCACTCTGCGCCTGCATTTTCTCATCCTCCGACTTCTCCGTGTTCTCCTGTTTCAAATACTCAAACAGCATCAAATCAATTTCCTTTCGGAGTTGTGCCATTTTTTTGCGTTGATATTTGTCTTCCCGGATCTGCTGTTCATACTGTGAAGCGTATTCATCGGCTTGCTTTTTTATTGTGGGAGTCGAGGTATGGACATTGTTGACGGTGGTTTCTAGGCGACGATGAATTTTGAGTTGTATTTCTTTGTCTCGGATGGCGCGCAGGAGGACTTCGTGTTCTTTCTTGATCTGATACATTCTAATAAGCCAATATAAGCATTGATGTCTTACCGCTGTCGCCATGCCCCGGAGTGTAAGATCAAGTCTAACTCTCTCACTTCGCTGTACAGAAAGCTGCTCCTTTGCAAATTCATGCTGCTTAAAGATATCATCTCCCTGCTGCTCCATTTCATTGATTTCGGCTTTCCGCTTTTCGTATTCTGAAGCCTGATCAAGTTTGAATTCTTCCAGCTCCTAAATTAGAGTCATAAGAGAACAGATTTTATGTATGGATTTCGGACCTTTCTACGATGCGCTAGACGTTCTAGCTCGCGATCGAGCTGCTGTGCGAGGGTGGTCTGCTTCACGTTTTCGATGACGAGGGAGGAGATAGCATCTCGGAGAACTTCGGATTGTTTTCTATATTCAGCATTAGAAATTTTAAAGGTCTATAAGACTAACAAAATCTTCTGAGGCATCTCGGTAGCTTTCGCTAGTGACCCAGCATGTTTTTCGCGCTCAATCTCCAAACGCTCCTTTTCTTTCAGCACAAAGTCATAAGCACTCTCCTTCTCTTCTAAGTCCTTCTCCAAGTTTTCCACTTGGTGTTTCCGTTGAGCGATATCAATCTTAGGAATTGTAAGTTTGAATAGTTCTCTGATATAGTATGTACCCTAAGCTCTTTTGTGCTCTGAATAAGCTGTGGTTCCAGCATATCTGTTTTATGCTTCCTGATCTCATCAATATCTTCCTCAAGCTCCCGTCTTTGTTTTTGAGCCTCTTCAATCTCGTTTGTCAGTTTCTGAACCCGGTCTGTTGCAAGACTGGCTTCATTCTCACTCTACAAAATTAGCATGGGTCTCGGTTGTTCTTTTATATTAAATTTACTCACCCTTAGAAGCTCTCTCTTGAGTTCTCCAATCTCAGAATTGAGCTCAAACTGTCTGTTACTTGTCCGGTCTAATTCCATGATTTGATTTTGAACCTCCTGGGTAATGTGCTTGACCCTTTTCTGTATACTCTTCTCATATTCGGAGCATGACAATAGAGCTTTGTGAAGCAAAATAATCTTTTCCTTAAGCTCCTTCACTCTATACAAATTTGTAAATGTGATGCGAAAGCCTCATCCCTACCTCGTTTTCTGATAGTGTTGCTTTTCCCTTCGGTTGCTCCAAAGACTTGAACGCTGGTGACGCTTCAATACTGAAAAGCCCGCCAACATAATACGCCACATTCTCATCCTCCTCGTCATCTGCAGGCGGTGGCACATTATCCATAGCCATCGTCAAGTAATTATTCGATGTCTGTGCCGTCCCCGATGCTGTCCCCAATTTCGTTGGTGCAGCTAAACTGAGAGCTGAACGTGACGGTTTTAAAGCACCCGGAAAAGACTCTTTTGCCGCATCTGCTTTGAGGCCTTCCGGTTCGACTAGTGACATTGATGATATGGACCGGGCCAAAGCTTTTTTGTTGGAGTTGCATTGATGAGCTTGAGAGGTTATTGAAGGATGGAGATTTGGAGGCGGAAAGGAGGGCACCTTTTGGTGCGAGAGGCTGGAGGCCAGCTCCAGGTTGTAGACCGGATACTCCTAATCCATCTGGGTTGACGTGAAGCGATGAAGGTTCTCGAGAGACTCCTCTTGAGAAGGCTTTGGGGATGCTGCGGTGAATCTGATTGTAGATGCGTCAGTAAAGAAAGGACGAGAGCGGTAAAAGAGAGGAAAGTTAGAGGTCTAACCAGATCTCTTGCCATCATCCTTGTCCATTATTCCCCTGCGTCAGTCCAACCAAAGAGGGTTGGCCCTTTACAGTTTTAGCTATTCTGGTGATGGATGCTCTTCACGGAATTGCCTTGTCAATCTCTTCAGATTTAGACAATTCGCAATCACCTTTCCATCAAGGCACTTCGCACCAAGAACCTTGGATGATTCCAGCTAACAAATTGCTGGTTGCTCACTCTCAGTGACGGGTTTAACCAGTCGTTCAACTGTGGGCTCAACATTAAGTATTTAAATTTATATTTGTCGTTCATTCATTTGACTGTAGCGATGCAACGCCAAACAACATTGCTGAATCCACACACATACGCATCATGGGAATATGTAAAGGTACATAACATCTACGTAAAATATTGACTACGATAGTGTTTCATCTGCATTGTCCATAATATACTAAATATGACTTGAAACAAAAAAAGTCTTGTAAGACCGACTATGAAAAAACGTTCAACAAAAAAAGGTCATATCCATCCCAACAATACGAAAATATCCCCTCACTAAAATATCTTTGGTCCACATTGGAACCTCTCCATCCTTATTTCCTCGTGCTTCTCTTTCCAAAAAATCCCAAACCTCCTTCCGCAGGCTTTGAATTGGCCCCCGTCGTTTTTCCATTCTGTCCATCGTTTTTCGCGTCAGTAGGCTTAACCACAGACGGTGCCTTCATTGTTCCAACCCTGATTGACCATCCAACCCCTATCCCCCCGCTCTTTCCGAACCCCCCGCTCGTAGCCGAATGCTTAAACAACGGTGCAAGATCACGATTAGGTGTATCTGGCTTTACGCTCTCAGATTCTGCCCTTTGGTGTGATTCTGGCGAAGATTTATTGTGAAGCCCGAGTTGAGGACGCAGTGTAACGGGTGAACTTGTGGCTCTCTGCAAACGCACAGGTGCAGGTGGAGCCCCCAAACTACTGGGTGACGGGGATCGTCTCAACGATGTGTCAGTCGCCAACGAAGACTCTGATCCAAAAGCATCTCTGCTCCCATCACTGAGCACAGAGAATGTACCCCTCGTAGGAGAGATCTGTGCGGTCCGTTTCTGTGTATCGAGAATTGACCTCCCTCTGGATCCCACAAAGATCTCTGGTTGTTCTCTTGTCGGTGACATACTACCAGCTCCGGACATTAAGCTACCCGCGTCTCTTGACCACCGTCGATTTGATTTTGGTGATCTCGCGGACCCGTCCCCAGGAGACGTTGCCTCATTCTGGTTCATCCACACTGCGAAATGCCCAGACGTTGTCTCAGAAAGTCTGTGACTGCGATTTTTTTTCGCGTCTTCCTTTCGACTTGCAGAGGTTGATGCTGATGTGATCTGGCTTGGAAGGAGAAGGGGTGATTCCTGGACGCCAGAATTTCTCCGATCTGCAGTTTCAACCTTTAGTGAATGTTCAGCTATAGTTTTGGCCGCAGAGTAACGTCGAGTGGGCGTTCTTAGACACGGTTCTTGTTGAGATGTAGGCGGTTCTGTGGAAAATAGCGATTCTTTAGGTGATAGAGGTTTTGCATTTGACGGCTTCCGTGTGGGAGAGGTGGCGGCACTGTTTGATGCGGACATTCTGTTAAATTCGGCGATGAGTCTTGCAGTTGAGCCTCCTGACGTTTCCTTTGGAGTTGAAGAGCCGGAGGATTCAAGTTATCCGTTTCTGAGGATTTCCGGGATATTGCCAATGTCTCTACAGATTCTGTAACTTCATCTGGCTCTGATGGCAATGGTTGTTTTGATATTGACGTAAGATACTGGTTAATGGGATTTGGGATTGCCTCCGTTTCAAATGCCATTAAAGCGTCATCAATATCGGCTTCAGGCGATAAATGCGATGCCTCATTTGTCATCCTTGAGGGTTTGACAGCATCGATCCTTAAATTTACGTCTGCCAAAGTTGTTGATGATCCTTCAATGATATCGACGTCGGAATTCTTCAAAGGAGTTTCCACAATGTCATCCACGCGAGATTGCGTACTTGTTTCCGTCAAAGGTAATTCTACGGGCGTTTCTCTATGTATCGCCTGAACGGCATCCACTTCCGAGCCTATACACTCCACAGCCTCAATCGATGCATTGAATTCACCCGAATATGTGGGTGATTCCTCCTCAATTACAGTCGACGGTAATGACTCTAGATGCACTTTTTCAAAATGACTGACGATCGGTGTTGACATGTGAACCGTTGTAGGCGCTACGATGACTTGAGGTTCTGCAAGTTGACTCTCTGGCATAAAGATGAATGACGAGGAACTCCTTAGAGCGGGTTTTGGCATAATCCCGGATCTTTTGATAGGTGGTGCAGGAACAAACACCTCCTCCTCCTCTTCTTCGTCTTCTTCCTCATCCTCATCGTCCTCATCTCCTTCTCTCACATTTTCCTCTTCCTCATCTTTGTCCTCATCAATCTCTTTCGGTGGATACTTTCGCCTCGTTTCTACAAAAACAAGAAAAAGGATTTAGAAATGTTAAAATAATGATAGTCTAACCATCCAAGAATCTTCTAATTTCCTTCGCTTTTGACTCAAATGCCACATCATCCGGCGTTTCTCCATCCTCATTCACCGGTTCCATCTCCACAGGTCCGTCCACAGGAAAATAAACATCCCCCTCCCCAACCTTCTCACCCGTGTCTTTATTGTAAACACCCTGTGCCTTACACAACATTCTTATAGCTTCCAAATGTCCCTCCGCACACGCACAATGCAGCGCCGTCCACCCCTCTTTATCCCGAATGTTCACCGGAGAGTTTGCGTCTCTTAATAAAATCTCAACAATATCTATGCGTCCGTGTGTGCAGGCTATATGAAGCGGGGTGAGCCATTGATGAGGGCTATAAACTTCCTCGAGATTTACAGGTGCGAATCCAGGCGGAGCTTTTGGACCCATAATAGACTTAAGACCAGGAGAGGAAGAGGTGGGAATGAGACCGAGACATGCTTTGATAGTAGTGAGACCGGTTGGATCCCCAACATCCCCATGTTGACACATATCCAGCAACAGAGTAGATGGGCTAAACGTGACGCGTTTCAAAAACCGTGGAACTGGCCATGCTGGTGTTGGTGTGCAAGTCTGGGAAGGCACCGTTGGGGTATTGGTTGTGACGTTTATGGAGCTTTCCGCTAACGCTATATTCGATATAGAAGGTGATATTGATCCCCCACCAAGTGTCATTGGCGCTTTCATCGATGCCGATCGTTTCATACCCGAACCCTCCTTCATAGCAGACGACACAGGCTTCCCATCATCAAGCGACAAGCTTTTCGAGTGTCTCAAAACAGTTCCACCACCTGATGCAGGAGAAATACTGAGTCCCTCTAGTAAGCTAATTTTATCGCTTTTAAGGCGTACGAGATCGGTTTTAAGGTACCGCGTTGGTGCACCTAGAAATTCTTCGACGGATGGGGATTGACGGATTTTACCGCCTATCGAAGTAGATTTAGGGTCATCGGTTGAGCTTCTGTTTGATGGACGTATCACTTTATAAAAAAAACGTTAGATGAACGATAAAAGAAATCAAGCCTCAGTACGCTTTCAAAAATCGATAAAGAGTCAAACCAACCCCTCCAAACATACCTTCAGTCACTGTATTAAACATATTTCTCGTTCTATCATCATCAGCACAATCCACAGGTTTATAATTCCTCTCATTCTTCTTATTCGGGTTTGCTCCAAGTTCAATCAACCGTTTCACTAGATCCGACATTCCGAGAAACGAGGCGAGATGAAGCACAGTGTTGCCGTTCCCCCAGACTCGTCCCATGAATTCATAGAGGACTTTCCGGGCTTCGATTTCCTCTGTGACGCTGTGAACGAAATCTAGAATATCGGATGCGATTTCATCGTCACCCAAGAGACAGGCGATTTGGATAGCGTTGAGGTGTTCAAGGCTTTATAAAAGAAAAAAAAGTTAGACTGAAATCAAGAATCAGGGAAGGGTGTGTAAGTACCTATCCCCTAATAGCTCCTCTGCATCTGAGATGACCTCTGGATCGTGTTTGTATGTGCCTTGAGTGTTTTGGTAGGTTGTTGTGAGGAGGAGAGAGAGGATTTCAGTGGATGATGGGAACTTTTGGAAGATGTGTTGAAGGGCATCCCTGTTGCCGTCGTTAATGGCTGTGAAGATTTTACGTTCAAGTTCAGCCGGGTTTTCGAGGTCGGCGGATATGACGGAGAGTGTGTCGGGGTCGATGGGGGGAGACTCGATGTGGGGAGAGTCGTCGGAGATGTTGGATTGCGGCATGGTTGTTCTATTAAAATTGCGCTAAGATGATGGAATGAATGTTGATAATATGGTATGGAGATAGAATAGTGGAAGAATATGGGGTGAGGTTTGATGGGGTTAGGGAGGATTGGCCTGGTCTCGCGCACTGCGAAGAAGAGGTTCGTTGTTGTTTGAGATGGTTCCTCTTGACAATTTTTGTTTTGAATCTCAAATTTCACTTTTGAGCACCTCCAAATCATGCTCATGGTCTCACCCTGCCAATGCCCACTGCACCACTTCTTTCATCCAAAAAAAAAAAAAACAACAAAAAAAAAACAACCCAATAACAACCAATATTTATTAAACTAAAAAAAATATCACGACCGACTTGATTCCCTCGAATATTGTGGCAAGTCATCCTCCATATACGCGTATTCATCAGCTTCTGTCCATCGACTCGCACGACTTGACCTCTAAATCTCCATTAACTCCACCACATATACGAATATCTCACCGATCTCCTCCTTCCCGGATCTCTTGGCGCAACGACAGGTGTTCCCCGCCGTCTCTCCTCTCGAGACTCACTGGACTCGCGTGACCGCTAAAAGAAGCGTTAACATTAAAGACGGGAAAGGTGGACACACACCGATCTTCGACGTCTTCCGGGATTTCTTGGTGGAACAACTGGAGACCCTCTGTAACTTTTCCCCCTTGATTCACTCGACTCATCCGATCCCTAAACAAATAGTCGTTAAGTATATAACTTGAAAAGCACGGGCATAAAACTGACTGATTGTCTCCGTCTTTGTGGAATTCTGGCTGAAGTTTCGGGTGATCCACGCATTTTCACTTCCCTAGATTCACTAGACTCATCCGACACCTAAAATAACGCCTTTAAATAAAACTTCGAGATGAAAAACAATCACCGATGGTCTCCTTCTCCCATTTCTTCGTGAAACCTCGGGTGATTCTCGATCCCTCTCTTCCCTGGACCCCCTAGACTGAAATGACACCTTTCACAGTATTAATCCTCTAATTTCAAGTGAAAAACACACCGATCGCCTTCTTCGTGCATATCTGGGTGACGTCCCTCTACCTCGTCGTGGCTCACTAGATTCACTTGACTCCTAAGGAAACCTCACGTCAAGACCCCATCAAATCAAAATACAAAATTTACCGATCCTCTCCGTCCATCGTTTCTAGCCAACATCTCCTTCCTCCCACTATCTGTCGACTCATTCGACTCACTCTTACTCACCTCCTACCAAAACGTTCAACCAATCACATAAAACAAGCAAATAAAACGCCTACCGATCCTAATCTACCCTCATCATCCCTAACCCCAACCTCACTCTCCCCATCCATCTACCAAAAAAAAACAAAAGAACCTTTTAAAAAAAAAAAATGAAACCCATAAACACCTTCATTACCTCTCTTTTGTCAATATAACGCGGCAACTCTACATTCGAATCCATCCCTCTATCCACCCCAACTTTCCCCCCTTTCATCACTGGCACCGGCGCTCCCTTCCTCACCCCCCAAACCCCAATCTTCCCTCTCCCAACCCCAACCAACACCCCAAACACCCCAACATAAACCCCAACCCCCGTCGCACAAGCCAACATCGCAAGCCAAGTATAATCCACACCCTCCCTAAAAAAAACAACGCATCAAAAAAGCCTTCATCACAAAACAAACTTACATCACGTTTTTACAAAGATGCGTTTCGGCCGTCACCAATTGTCGCGCCATCGGGGTGCATGGAAATGTGGACTCGTAGAGACGACGATGGGTTTCAATGTGTTGACGTATGAGGGGTTTGAGCGTTGAGGTGAAGGCGGTGAGGTTTTTTGGGGCGAGAGAGGTGAAAGTTTGAAGGTTTGTGTAGAAGGTGGAGTAAAGATCTGGAATGGTAGGTAGAATGTCCTATGAAAAAACAACAACATTAACACTCTAAAAACCCCTGCCCACTTTCGCTAAAAAAAGAAGAAGGAGAATAAGGAGAGCATTGCTAACACTCTAAAAAAACCCCTCCCATCCCCCCGGTTCAAAAGGAAAAAAAGGTCCAACACGCTTTAAGCCCCCCCCGCTTAACCTTTCACAAATAATACGAGAACCAACCAACCCAAAAATAAAATATATAAAATAAAATTCCTTACCAACATCCCCCTAACCTCCATCTCCATCATCTCCACCCCCTCCCTAATCCCTCTCACAACCCCCAAATCCGCCTCCACATTCTCCCTCAACCTCCCAACACTTTCCCGCACGCCTCCAACCCGTTCCAAAAACCCTTCACGCGCGCGTTCCCCGTTAAACGTCACATTTCCATCTTGGACCAGACCGTCGAGCCGTTCGATCAGCATGGTAAGGTAGTTGAAGAGTGTCTCGAGGGGGGCGATGGGGATGCGGAGGGATTGGAGGTGTGGGGAGGCGAGAATGTAGAGGAGGGGGGGTGTGAGGGGATCGTTTAGGAGGAGGTCTGAGTTTGGGGGTATGAAATCACTGGGAAAAATGAGTTCATTAGTCACATTACAACGCCAACCACAAAAAAAAGAAATGAGCACTAAGAAGGTATCAGAAAAAAAAGAAGCAAAAGGCCAAGAAGCCAAAAAAAAAAAAAAAAAAAAAAAAAAAAAAAAAAAATAAGAGTCTTAAAAGGGTGGGAGAGCAGGAATTTTGAAGAAGAAAAATACAAAAACAAGCAAGTTATTATAATTTAAATTAAAAACAAGAAACCAATTAAAAATAATAATATAATCAAAACCCAAAATCTTCTCATACCTCACCCCAACCCTCTCCAAAGCCCCAAACCTCAACCCCTCCACAACCCCATCAAACCGTTCCGTCAAATTCCCCACCCCCCAAACCCCCATCTCCCCAGCAACTTTCAAAACCCCATCATCCCTCTCCAAACATTTCCGTCTCTCATCCAGCAGTTTCGGCGCGTACGCGTAGGGCGTGTTGTTGAGGGACGAGATCGAGGGGGAGGCCGAGGGGATGGCGCAGACTAAGTAGAGTGAGATTTATAGAGGTGTTGACTTAACTGTCTGCGAGGATGATGTTGATGATGAAAAAGATGGTGCTCATGATGAGGAAGAGGATTAAACAGGTGACTAACGGCCAAAAGGTGCTGTAAACGAAATATTTTTGTTAACGACCAAACCAGAAAAGCAAAGGGAGGGGAGAGTGGGAGGATGAAAAACGCTCTCCGATACCCCGTTCTTCCCTCCTTTTTTTTTTAAAAAAGTGAACCAGAAGGAGAAAAAAACAACAAAACAACAAAACAGAAAAAGAACAGAAAAAGACCCCGCGTCAACGCCTCCATAAATCATAAAAGAAAACAAACGACAACAAAAAGAAAAGTATAAAATAAACAAGCAACAAAAAACCGCATCTATGTCTCCGTAAACCATAAAAGAAAAAAAACACTTACTATTTCAAATAACTTCCTGACTTCGACATGACGAGAACCACCACCCCCATCATACACCCCAACCCCACCACCAACAAAATCGCAAGCAAAGGTTCCTTCACCTCCAACAACCTCTCCGTGCCCCTCACCGCATCCACCACGCCCCCAGCATGATTCAACGTCCCCAAAAACGCCTTCACATCGTTCCCAGTTTGATTTAAAACATCCCCAACGACACGCTCCACGGCTGGGTTGAGTTCCATGGCAATAAACGCGTTGACAGCGCTGTTAGGGTTTTTGGGAGGGTTTGGAGGAGCCGTGTGGGGATAGGAGGGGTTGAATGATGTTTTTGGAGGGGATGGTGAGGAGGTTTGGGTAGGGGTTTGTGGTGGAAGGGGGAGGGGGATGGTGAATTGTTGGAAGGGGGGGTTGTTGAGGATGAGGAGGGAGTCGATGAGGAGGGGGATGGTGATGATGGATTGTTGTGTTGAGAGGGAGGAGAGGGATGTGGAGATGGTGGTGGAGGTGTTGAGGAGGGTTGTGAGAGAGGTGGAGAGAGAGGTAAGGGATTGTGAGAGGGTTTGGAAGGTGGAGGTGATGTTGGGGGGATGGGGAGGGCGTTTGGGAGAGTGTGGAGGAGGGTTGTGAGGGTTGTGTTGATGGAGAGGAGGGTTGTGGAGGTTTGGGTGGGGAGGGAGGTGGCGATGGAGGGTGGTAAAGAGGGTGTCTGTGAGGGTTGAACGAAAGGATGAGAGGGAACGGGCCAAGTAGGTGTTGCTCCGCATGCCAACGATAAAACCGGATCTAAACGTGTTTTTTAATTTTAAAACATAATAAAAAAGGGTGCTTACAGGAGAAAGATGAAACCGATGAGAAGTGATGTGAATGCAATGATGACTCTAAACGTTTTCCTTATTGTTCGTTTTCTCGTCCGTCCATCTCGAACGCAATAACACCATATCGCTATTGAAGCGGGGATGGCGAGCAAGGCTGTGAAAAGAGGATTCCTGCGAACGCCATGGCGCCCTTTTTTTTTCGTGAACGGTTAGCGATGGTAGGGGTAGGGGGGAGGGGCTTACACTGTAGGCCCTTGTGGCAGCGGTGGAGTCGATCTCGCCGTTGGGTTTAATGACACCGTCAGGGAAGGAGTTGGAGTTTGTGCCGCGGAATCCGATTCGGATGCGACGGGCCATGTCCCCCCATGGTCGGAGGGAGGGGTCGAGGTCTTGCACGTCGTATGTTTTCGGGGAAAGTGTTGCGATGCGGAGAGAGTCGATGGATTCGAGTGTCGGGTTGATGACGTCCAGAGATGGAGTTGGGTTGATAGCATCCAGTGTTGGAGATACGGTTGTAGACGTGCTGTCCAGAAGCATTGTTGGGATGAGTGATGGGTCATTTTGACGGATATGAAGAAGGGGGGGTGGCGGATCTGCTGGAGGGACGATGAGGTTCATGATAGATGATGGTGTAAGAGGTTCTTATTTTATATGCGCTGGATAGGGGATGGCTTATGGCATCATGCCACTTTAGGGCTCAGGCTGTTGCCAACTTGATGTTTTGAGATTGTCAAAAAAAACACAAACAAAAAACAAATGACGTTCGTTAATTTCAATGGATAAGGGTGAAGATGATACGCAGTTATTGTAATATTCAGGAAAAATCTAAGAATTTTAAAAGCATGCGCGAAAACCGTAATTCATAGAGCGTGCCTGATATCAATTTGATAATATGTGATAGTCAACACAAATGTTTGATAAGAAACGTCGTTTTAATTTTCTTCCTAAAAATACAAAGCCAAAAAGATACCATTAAAATATGGCATAAAACAATCTCACGTATAAAACAAGGATGATGGTAAAAAAGTAAAATAAATGCAAAACAATATAAAAATCTGCCCTCTCAAAAAAAAACAAAAAAACCTCTATGAATATCAAACCAAGAGGTACAGAGCCAAAAGAAAAAGACCGCGCTGATATCAACAACGAGCAAAAAAACGTCCAAGCCCCCCTTCAATTCTCCACAACAACTTTCCTCTTCAAATACCTCTCATACTGATCTTTTGGTATAATAAAAGCGCCTTAGCCTCTGCAAACCTCACACTCCCCGGTTCCCCCATCTCTCTCCCTCTGTCTCCGACGCCGTCACTCCACCCTTATCAGCAAAAGCCTTGACCCCCTCTGCACTCCTCATCTCGCCTCGAATAAAGATTTTCCTTCCCTCTTCTTTATCTATCCAGATGACAAGGACAACGGTCGATGGCGCTGGGACGGGGTAGCGGTAGTCGACAGAAAGGTTGGCGGTGAAACCACTGTATTCACCTTGTGCCTAAAAGAAAAAGTTGATATATAATTTAAAAAAAAGAAAAGTGGAAGGGTAGTAGGACTTACGTTTGTGAAAAACAACGCGCCCATAAAGTCATCGAATAATGCAGCAATCATGCCACCATGGACGAGACCTTTTTTAGAATGAAACGTTAATAAAAGGGAGGTCATTCAAATAGCGGGATTTACCTGAATGCCCGCAAATACTGTCGCCAAGTTTCGTTACTTTGATCAAAGTCTTCTCGGGTCTCGAGAACATACCGAAAGCGTATTCAATACGTCCAGGCCCGTACAGGGTTGCACCACGGATAAGTTGGTCGCTAAAAGCGTTGGGGTTTTCAGTGTCTTTTACGATAACCTTTTTAGAGCGGGACGTGGGGGATGGGGTTTCATCAATGAGGACGTCTAAGTAGTGGAAACAGGGAGCAACAAATAGGGTTAAAATCTGGTGTTCTGAGTATATAAGATAGTTTTCTTCACAACTCACCTGTCAGTAACGGCCTGAACGGAATGAATTCTAGTGGAGGTTCGATGGAGCGGAGTCTTTGAACGACGGGGAGTGAGTCGACGAGTTTAATGAGATCATCAGAGGGCGTGTAGTGGATGACTTTGTCGTCTTTATTGGGTTTAGGTGTCAGAGGGGAGAGGAGAGCGGTGATGGTTGGAATGAGTTTGATGGCAATGGCGGCTCCTGTGACTGCAGAGACGGCAGCGACGGCTAGATAGGGGATGAATGAAGGTTGACGCTTTGACATTTACTGATGACGATTGTAGGTGATAAAGGTGTGTAGTTGGTTGGTAATGAAAGGTGGGAGGTATTTTGGATGTGGGATAGGAATGATAGCAGATGCGATGCGATGGGACTGAAGGAAGGAATAATGGGATGAAGGAATGATGGGGTTGTTGCTGTTGATGATGACGACGATGCTGTTGATTGAGGTGAAGCCTTGTTTGGTGGTTTAGCCGAGACCTTATTTTAATTTTCATTGGCCAAGTGGTCAAGGTGGAAGAACTAATTTGCCGTGGTATGGGTCATGTTTAAAAATAATAAAATAAATAAATAAATTCCCATTAATAAAAAACGTGATACTCTGTGTGTAACAATAGGGTTAATTATATTGATTTTATTTATTTATTATTTAATAATATTTCATTCATTATAAATTGTCAGGTCATGAGGGGGCTATATCCATTTTACATTCTTTTATTATTATTCTTGGTGCTTGAGTATTAAAAGTAGGGGCGTAATTAATTAATTATTTATTTATTTTATTAATAAAAACATTTTTAATTATTCACTTCATAAAAAGTTAAAAACACGAAAAGGGTTTCACGTATAAAAATAGGTGTCCCTACCCTCTCCTCGACATTCTCAAACCATCATCACCATCATCACTTACTACTGACTACTGACTACAACTGCTACTATACCTCACCACCTACATCCCTTGATTCTGAAAAGCTCAATTATGCGTGCATCATCTCAATCATCAACCACCTCTCCCAACATGCTTTGCACAAGCTCTCACCTGCCTGCTCCAAACTCCTCTTCCACCCTCTGCGCAGCAAGCGCCTCCTTCCTCGTCTCTGACCCCGTTGACCGTGATGAGCTCGCCTCCCGTCTCGTCTTCTCCTCGCGCGGTCCGGAAGCCGCTGCTCTCGTCTTCCCCTCTGACAATGACACCACCGTCTTCATCACCACCACCGCCGCCGCCGCTTCCTCCTCTTCTTCCTCTACATCTTTCCAAGACGACCACAGCAGCATCGACACTCATGAGAATGTCAGCGCCACCGTCCACACCATTGCCAACTTTTTGTTGAGGAATGATACAGACAGGGAAGAGCTTGTTGAGATGCTTAGGATTCAGGCGGCTAGGGCTGACTCTATGGGTGCCGTCCAAAGGGCTCAACGTGCAAACGATGAGGACATGAAGAAGACCAACAGCAGCAGTAGCAGTTCAAGCAAGCCTATGAATGTCTATGGCATGGATGACAGGGATATGTTTAACCAACTTGTGATGCTTGAGGTATACCATGCTTTTTATCTATATTCTACTCTATTCTATGATGCACAATGAATGACAGGGGGAGAGAGAGAGCCCTTGTTCCTCATTAATTCATAATCTCGTTCCCCACCACCACCAGTGACCACACTCACCCACCCCACCCCCTATTTTTTTCATTTTCCATGGTGGCTATTCCCTTTGATTCTACCTTGTCAGCTAGCAGTGTTTTGAGCCTCTTCCTTACCCTTTCTTTCCCCTATAAATTTTTACTCTTTTTCTTGCAGCAGGCAGCATGCTAACTAACGACGGTTTTATTTTTTATTTTCCACATCATACAGACCCCTGCCCTCGCAACAGCACCTTTCCTTTCCAAGCTCTGAAAGAAAAAAAAGAAAGTTATCCACATCCCTTGTTCTCACTTCTTATCGCATATTCACTCATTCACCTTTTTTGCATTCATTATCGTTGTGTTTTTTTTTGAATTCTTGGACGAGGCAGGCGTTACCCTCCTCCTTACCCCCCTTTCTTTTTACATGCATATTGTAAAAAAAGGTGAAGGAGGGAGGGTTGAAAACCGCCATCATCTCTTTCTTTCTTTTTTTTGTTTTTCTTTATTCAAATATCTCTCTCTTTGCAGTTAGTTTATTATCACCAAATGATGTTTTGCAGCTTTGATGATTTAAAAAAAAAAAGTATTTATTTTCATGGATCAGTTGACGCATGACTTTACACGTATATATATAGGAATGGGATTGCATGACCTTTCTCGTCACTCATCCCGTAATGACAACGGAAGATGATGCTTTAATATTGTGGAATTGTCAACCTTGTGTGACGACAATGATCATGCATTCTTGGAGACAAACGTCAAAAGCTTCTAGAAGGGATATTCTATTTATTTTTAAATATTTCAAAGGCAGATAAAAGATAATTGTATTTTTGTAAACAAGAGGGTTTTTGGTTTTTGGTTAAAGTAAATATCTACAGCCCATCTGCACCTCCATTTAACTATCCTCCCCTTCCGCCTCTCCCTTCACCTCCCCACCACACCGGCTCGCACATCCATTCAACACAATATCCTCAATATCCGTGCTATACCTAATACACATTAAAGTTAATAAATGCCAAACCTTTCCTCACTACAAAATAAAACAAAAGAAAATCACTAACCCTTGAAAATACGGGTTCTTCTTGATAGCCCTTCTCCACCAATTCCTGTATGTCTTGATCATGATATCCGCAGCAACAGGGGAATTCATGGCGTTGGCACCATGCGCCAGGTTCTTTTGTTGACCAACGAGCATGGCGTAGTCTTCTTGGGTGACTTTAGAGTTGTATCTGAGGTGGGTGGGATATCGATACCGGGGAATAGGGTGGGGGAAAAGGAAGTGTGATGAGTATTTAAGCAAGGTGTTGAATAAAACAGGGATGAGGGGTATGGTGAACGCGGTGGCTAGAACTCACTTTGGGAAATAATAATCCAAATACCATCTCGTCAAAAGAAATTCTCAGCAAACGCCAAAAACGTGAACCTCTGAATCCAAAAAAACCTAACGTGGCCTTTCTGTGTTGGAACGCAGTAGAATGTTTGTTCGCTCGAGTTCTTGAACGAGAGGTTGACGGTGCATGGGGGGATGAATTCGAACCGGATGGGGGTGGTGGTGGGTCGGTCTGGAGTGGATGAGGTGCCGTGAATCGTGCCTGAGGGGGTGAAAATGCAGTCCATGGTCATCGGAGTGGCTTCGGAGCGGGAGGAGATGGTGGTGTCATGGGTGAAGGGGAGGTGGGCGGGATCGAGAAAGTTTTCGACTGGAAAAGAGGGAAGACGGGGAGTTATTTTTAGGGAGAGGTACAGGTGAATGTGACAAAATAATAGAATTCATTCGGCGACGACATACAAACAAGGGAGGCCGTGGGATACCGTGTTGTTAAAAGAAAAGCACTCACCAAACAAACAATGATCAATATCAAAATCATTATACCCCGTCCTCGGTTTCATAGGATGCTTCTCGAAAAACCTCAACTCTGGCTTCTCCACCTTCTCACAGTCCTCCAACTTTCCAGGCCAAATCTACCAAATCTACGTATTAAGACATAAAAACAAGAATGGCCTTTTTTTCTATAATTACCCAAACGAAAAACTCGTCCTCATGAATCGGATATTTGTAGACTTTGGCGTTTGCCGGAATGGATTTCGTGGAAGGAAGTGATGGGATATGCGTTACAGCTCCTTCAGCGTTGAATTGCCAACCATGATATCGACCTGTATAACGGCGTAGTCATTGATGTTATGGTATTCATGAATCAGAAAAGTTCATGTTAATGAAAAGAGTTGACATTCATGGGGTTTTTTTCAAGTCCTCACATTCAAGTTTCCCATCCATGATCCTCCCACACTTAACGGTGCACTCCGATGTGGACATTTATCCATAAACGCGACAACCTGTTTCGTCTCGTCATCTCGATACACCACAATAGGGTCATCCTAGAACTCGTCAACCATCATCCCCAATGTATCATCATACAAGAATATGCATGCCAAATGACCTTTCCAGAGACGACCCGCTTGGTTTCAGGATGGGATACCAGGATTTCCGCACTAGAGGGTGGGAGGGTCAATGATGGTGGAGGAAGTGGGGGGTCAGGCTTACTGTCGGTGGTCTTGGTGTAGAAGAAGGTCCGAAGCTCATCTTGGGTTTGGGACGTCATGATGGGGTTGTTTTTGAATGGGGAAGGTGAGGTTTCTTTATATATGGGATCGAAGTGGAGTGAATTGTCATGATACCCCCGATTGGTGGAGGTGTTTTTGGAGTCCGTCCGATAAATGGAGGCAAGGCGATAACCACCTTTGAGGTATGCGACAAATGCGTCTGGAACAGTTCAACGACTCGTGAAAAGTAAGATCCAATGATGTTTACGCGGTTTTAATTCAGCGGATGAACGAGTGTGTTCGTAAATTTTACCTTAATTGCGAGAGCGCGCGAGTGCAAGGGCTCGGAAACGTTAGCATATCAAGGGGGATGACGCGACCCGAACCGGCAACTCTCTTTGAGTCTTTCCCTCGAGGTCGACTCCTCAAGTGATCAAACACTTGAGGTACCGTCACCTTTCAACACGTCCAAGTATCCGCGTAAATATCTTAAAATCAAGGTCAAAATGTAATTATCAGCCCTCTGATCATTACCAAGCCTCTAAAGAACACAACACTAAATATCATACTAGATATTCAAGCTTGCCGAAAAACAGGTACATTCTTCATCTCCAACAACAGTCCATCGTGAACTTATTTGTTATCGTGAATGCTCTTCCTTGCGCGCTACAGGGATGATACCGAGCCGGTGGGTCCATGATGGAGAAGTGTTTTAAGGAGGCAACTGTAGAAGTGGTCAGAGGGTGGATTTTGGTTGAGAATGATCTGTCTTCCGGTTTTGATAGACTTTAATGTACAATTGGAAAGACTTTTCGGCGTTGCTGAAGAATGTTGAACAGAGATAATGCCCTCACTGTTTCCTGCGCTGTGGTCCAGGATTGCGTATGGAGTTGAAGCTGATCCTTGGAATATTCTCTTTATGGCTTGCTGTCAGCTGCCGTCCATCTCCTAGCATGAACCAGATGCCTTAACGCGTTCAACCTCTTGAAAGCATTGTCATTAGAGTTTTTAGGGGTTTAAATTATTTATCCGCAATGCACTTTTTATCGGACATGCATCTTGACCTAGACGGCCAAGTCGATCCGACTTGAGAAAAGGTTCAAGCGACTTACCCATCGCACCTTCTCCACATTCCACCGTCATGACGACTCAAACCCAAGATGAGCTTCGGACCTTCTTCTACACCAAGACCACCGACAGTAAGCCCAACCCCCACTTTCTCAATCATCATTGACCCTCCACAAGTGCGGAAATCCTGGTATCCCATCCTGAAACCAACCGAGGTCGTCTCTGGAAAGGTCATTGGCATGCATATTCTTGTATGATGATAAAACGGGATGATGGTTGACGAGTTCTAGGATGACCCTATTGTGGTGTATCGAGACGACGAGACGAAACAGGTTGTCGCGTTTATGGATAAATGTCCACATCGGAGTGCACCGTTGAGTGTGGGGAGGATCATGGATGGGAAATTAGAATGTAAGATCGTTGGCTTGGATGCACCTTTTCACATAAACCTTTTTTTGATGCATGCATTTACTTATCAAAAAACAGGTCGATACCACGGCTGGCAATTCAACGGAGATGGAGCCGTCATCCATATCCCCTCACTGCCATCCACGAAATCCATTCCGGCAAACGCTAAAGTCTACAAGTATCCGATTTACGAGGACGAGTTTTTCGTTTGGGTAATAACACCCCGTTTCCACCACTTTATATTGATGGGTCTTGCTCCACAGATTTGGCCGGGAAGGTTGGAGGATTCGGAAAAGGTGGAGAAACCTGAATTGAGGTTTTTTGAAAACATCCTATGAGACCGAGGATAGGGTACATTGATTTTGATATTGATCATTCTTTGTTTGGTGAGGAACTATCTATGATCCGCCTTAAAACTTAAATTATTTGCTCGAAAAGCCTCCTGTTTATTTATTGAATTACTTACTATTTATCTGTACATCAATGCCCTCCTGTTTCTTTACTCAATGGCTTATTATTATTTTTATATTAATGCCTATTTTCATTGACCACCTCTTTCCAGTCGAAAACTTTCTCGATCCCGCCCACCTCCCCTTCACCCACGACTCCACCATCTCCTCCCGCTCCGAAAAAAACCGCCATGACCATGGACTGCATCTTCACCCCCTCAGGCACCCTCCACGGCACCTCATCCACCCCTAATCGTCCAACCTCCCCCCCGGTCCGATTCGAATTTATCCCCCCATGCACCGTCAACATGGCCTTACCGGATTTCAGTGAACAAACCGTCTACTGCGTGCCCACGCAGAAGGGTCATGTGAGGTTTTTCTGGATCCAGAGGTTCACGCCGTTGGCGTTTGCGGATTATTTTTTTTGTGACGAGATGGGCGTTGGATTATGTCTTCCCAAAGTATAAGCTCAATTCTTTTTTTTTGTGTGGGAGCGGTTTTTTTCTTTATTTATTTTTTTTTTGACACGCGTCTTAGATTCGTCGCTAAAGTCGCTCAAGAAGATTATGCCATGCTTGTTGGCCAACAAAAGAACCTGGCTCGCGGTGCGAACGCTATGAATTCTCCTGTTGCTGCAGATATCATGATCAAGACGTACAGGAATTGGTGGAGAAGGGCTATCAAGAAGAACCCGTATTTCCAGGGGTATGTGTTTCCCCCCCTTTTTTTCCATTTGTTTTGTTGTGTGGTTTTTTTTAAAGGGGAGATTGTAATGTTTGATTTTGATGTTCTGTTTTTTTTAGGTATAGCACGGATATTGAGGATATTGTGTTGAATGGATGTGCGAGCCTGTGTGGTGGGGAGGTGAAGGGGGAGCGGAATGGGAGGAAAGTGAGAGTGAAACGCTGTAAATCGTATGCATGTATGAAATATATTATCCCCATACGCCTGCGTGGCGTTATTCATTCCGATCACGTCGAGCTGATCTTGCTTGTTTTGTTTTGTAAACGAGTCCGTCGTCTCAAATCATCAACCTTTGTCTGTCGTGTTCGGGAGATTTTATTATTTGTTGTCTTGGGGATAGATTGTGGCTATTACTTGTGCGAACATTCTTTCATTTTCGCTGCTGCTTTCAACCCCCATTATCTTGGTTTTTTCGTGTGTACAAAGCATATTCTTTTAAAACGTTGAACGCCAAGATGGATGAGATGATTTTCAAAGCTTACTACTTTTTTGGTAAACTGCGAGATACATATGAGACGAGTACAGCATAAACGGAAAAGCCTCGCTAAACGCAAAGCAGAAAAGCGAGATAAGAATTCCTGGATAGCAAAAAGAAATCCACCAAATGAAACTGATGAAGAACGAAAACACGAAAGTCATTGCACGGATCCAAGAAGCATCACAACTTTGCCGTCTCCTCCCACTTCACCACCATCCTAAACCTCACATCCCCATTCCTCACCTTCCCCACTGCCTCATTCACCCTCCCATCCCCACACTCTCAACCCAAGGTCTAACCCCCAACCTCGCCGCCACCTCCAAACACTCCTTCAAATCCTTCACCGGTCCAATACTGCTCCCCAGATCCCTTTCTGCCCAACAACAAGTCCAGCAGGGTTCATCACCACAGGTCGTTCAGGCACGTCCACCAGCACAAGCACGCCGTCAGGTTTCAGTAACCGAAGAAGTGGGTCAAGGGAACCCGTGCGACGGTCTACAGCCGTCACGATAAGAAGGTCGAGAGGGGGTAACCGTTTTTTGGGGGATCCTTTGGGAGGGTTGATGACGTGAAAGGCAGACGCGCCGAGGGTTTGAGCGTCTGCGGCTTTCGTCGGGGTTGTGGAGATGGCGACGGTTTCGGCTCCCATTTTAGAGGCGAATTGGATGGCTTTTTTGTGTGGCGTGGGTTAGAAAGAAAAGGGATGAAGGGAAATTACCGAGATGGCCGAGACCGCCGATGCCGGCTACTCCGACGCGTTTGCCGGGTCCAGCGCCGAATCGTTTGAGGGGACTATAGACGGTGACTTGAAAAAAGAGCGACATGTGAGAAAAGTTGAATTGATGAGGGGTGTCAGGGATAATGAGAAAAAAATGATAGGGGACGGGGAGGATTCAGATGAATGATGTACCTCCTGCGCATAAAAGCGGGGCCGCGACATCGGAAGGAAGAGAATCCGGGATTTTCTATTTGAGGGTATAACGAAATGATCATGAACATAAGTAGAGATATGAATAAGTAAAGAGGGGAGAGTAAACGTACCACGGCAAACTGTGATCGAACGCGGACAAAATCGCTATATCCGCCCTGAGATTGATGTCCATCCGCGTACTACAAATACGTTAACGAAAATATAACTATTTGCCATGTACTTTACTGTTATCTAGTAAAAAAGTCAGTATAATAAAATTCATAAAAACACTCACATGTCCCAACAGCACGGGGGCAAAGATTATCCTTTCCATTCTTACATTGCCTAATACATTCTTTAAAAAAAAAATCCCCCAGCACATGTAAAGGACAGACTTACTCGCAATCCGGCTCTAAACACGCCCAACACATTGCCCCAACACCAACTCGATCCCCGATGGCAAGATTTACCACTTTCACTCCTTTCTCCACCACATGACCAACAATCTCGTGACCAACTATGCATGGATACTGTAGGGAGGTTCAGTATGGATGAACAGGGGAAGGTGAACTGGCTTTGGTGGGTCCCCAGCCTGAATCTATGGTATGGAGATCGCTACCACAGATCCCGCAACAAATCACTTTGATGGTCACATCTGGGAAGGACGGGGTTAATGACGGGTAAATGTTATGATGCCCACCTTCGTCTCCCAAGATCCTAGGTTGATACTACACGTAAAACAAGGCACGACATTTAAGTGACATGTAGAAGAGGCCGCCCCTCATCTTACCTCATATGGCTTGAGGGGTTCATCTTTCCCGTATGCAGCGTATCCTTTGAACATTTCAGATACGTCCGGGAAAACTTCGTAATCAGTGTCACCACCATGTCGACATCAACTGTTGCCTTTGGGTCTAGGATCACGGGAGGCTGGGGGATGCTCGCCGTCCCCTTCCCCACCTCCCGCGTCTCCCCACAGCTCCGTGAAGCCGCGAGGAAGCGTTCTCCAATTCCGTGGTTTCCCCCTTCACATTCCAGGTCCAACAGCATGGTATCCAATATGGCGGCCATTTCGCAAATGTTAACAAAATTCAAAGGACGAAATCAACGATCCTGACCCGATTATACCTGTATCGAAAGAGCTTTGGATGATGTGCGGAGATCTTTGGAGATGTTTGTGAAGAGCGGTGAGACGTTGGAAAAGATCTCGCCAACGGTTTTTCCGTTGGAACGGTGGAGTGGGATATTAGAGAAGATGAAGGATGTTCTGTTTGAAGGGGCGGGGTTTTCGTTGTTGAGGGGTTTGGATATCTCTGGACTTTCAAAGAAAGAATTGGCGACGGTATGGGGTGGCATCCATGTTTCTTTTTATTCATAACGCCTTGTAGATCTTTATGGGGGTTGGTTCGCATTTCGGACAGCCTGTGAGTCAGAACGGTAAAGGAGATTTACTGGGACATGTGAAAGATCTGGGTTTAGACGTGAATAACCCGAATACGAGAATATGTAATGACGTTTTCTTGGACTCTCACGCTTGTCTGACCTTTTATCTTACGTTTTTAGACGCGACTTCCGAAGCACAGAGGTTCCATACGGATTCATGTGACATCGTTGGATTGATGTGCTTGAACCCTGCTGAACAAGGTGGAGAGTCGTTTGTGGTGTCTTCGCATACAATCTGGAATAAACTTATGGAGACTGGACGAGAGGATTTGGCGGAACGGCTTACTAGTGAGGAGTGGTATTGGGATAGAAAGGGGGAGGTGCCGTCTGGGAAATTGCCGTATTATACGAGCCCGGTTTATCATCTGAATGAGGATGGAAAGGTGCTCTGGTATGGTTTTAGAAATGGTTGTGTTTATTCATCGTTTTTAGTATCTACGACAGAAACTTTTTTAGGACTACTGCTAGGCACGTAGGGGTACCGCAGCTTGAGGATATACAGATTGAAGCCATGGATGCCCTTGAAGCACTCGGTTATAACCATAGCTACGGTATGGAGCTTGAAAAAGGTGACCTCCAAGTAAGTTTATATTTACCATGTCATGCATGACGATCACAGAATAGTTAATCATGTGTTTTTTTCTTTTCTTCTTCAATTTTCTCCGTGTTAGTTTTGCCATAATCAACACATTCTCCATGCAAGATCTGGGTTCCAAGATTCACCAGAAGCAGATGGGAGATATCTTCTTCGGCTATGGCTGTCATCGACAGCAAGAGGATGGAAACTCCCTGCAAAGTATGAGGAGAGATATGGCCCCATTCAAGCTGATGGACGTAGAGGCGGGATTCTTGTTGATTCAAGCGGCAGTATCCGACTTGATCCATCGTGGAATTGATCCAGGAACAAGACTTTGCAAATCAGTAATTGAGCCTTGTACTACTTTATATAAACTAAGGGCTGAGCTTTGGTCATTGTCCTTCATCAGTCACCACCTCGTTGCATGCATCGTTTCAACTTGGCCAGAAAAACTATTTAAACACCACCTATCCCCCCTTCATCCCGAATCCAACACCTGCTACCGCTCACACCTGCCATCATCATCTCGCCTCCATCTTCTTCTTACTTGAAGTGCATGCTGCATCACTCACGTCTACCTCCAAAAATCATAAACGCATCCATCTCACCAATGTCAACAAAACCTACCTGCAAGTACGCTCCTACTTGCTACAGAGTAAGGCTATTTGATCATCATCCTATATCCTTACCTCTCTATTTACTTTCTTTTTTAAATTTCATTAGAAAAACCCTGCCACACCTCGCCCAATTCTACCATCCCGCTCCCGGCACTACAACCACCACAAAAGCTAAAGCATCAACGCCCTCAACCGCCGCCGCTCCCGTCCTCTCTGAAACCGAAAGCGATGACGACACCTCCGCTCCCGCTACCAAAAAGAAACGCACCCCAAAACCCGACGTGGACGATATGGACGTTGACGACCCTGACGCCGATGTTTTGATCGTTAAAGGCATCAAACCCGAAAATGCAATGAAAAACGGTGAATCCGTGGATGTGTTCAGTTACACGATCAAGCGCGTCGATGCGCATTACTATTGTACATGCAAAGCGTGGAAGTTTAATAAGGCGTCTGTCGATGGTAAATTCTCCCCTTTTTTATGATGGGCTGATGTCTTCTTGGTAGCGAGGACTTGCACGCATTTGAAGAGTTATCTAGGAGATGATTATGAGGATGCGAGGATTGCGAAAACGAAGGCCTCAACTGCGACTGTGACAACGCGATCAAAGAGGAAGGCAGATGACGACGACGATGACGATGACGATGATAAGAAAAAAAGGAGGCGGCGGCAAAAAAGAAGGCGAAAGCGAATGTGACGATTCCAAATGTTCTTTTGGCGAAAAAGTGGGAGGAGGATGTAGATCCGACGGGATGGTGGATGTCAGAGTAAGTTTGGTTTACACTTCACATGATAATGATCACATATTGCCGTTTGCGGATATTGGCATTTACTCTTTTTTTACAGAAAACTTGATGGTGTTCGCGCTTACTGGCATCCAGAGGCCGAGACCTTTGTATCCAGAAACGGAAACAAGTTTTTTGCACCAGACTGGTTCACAAAGAATCTTCCAAGAGATATGTCACTGGATGGAGAGCTGTTTGCTGGACGTAAAAAGTTCAGCAGCACTGTTTCCGTTGTCAAGGTATGTGATTTTAGCAATTATCACGAGAAAGTGCTTGGTTCTGACCCTTTTGCGAATTTAGTCTATGGATTCACCTCATTGGAAGAAAATTGAATACCATATCTTTGACGCGCCTAGTTTGAGTGACCTACCATTCGAGCGTCGTATGGAGAAAATCAAGGATTTTGTGGCAAAGTCAAAGTAAGAACCCTTTTCCATCATCGTTACCCTTTCCCATCATATTACCGATCAACCTGGATCATTAACCGCATCACAGCACTCCTCATTTCCGTTGGGCCGAACATGAGAAATGTCAAGGAAGCAAGCACTTGACGCGAAATTAGAGGAGGTGGAAGGAAAGGGGGGTGAAGGTGTTATGCTTCGTCAACCAAAGAGCAAATACGAATTTAAGCGCTCAAACACGCTTTTGAAAGTCAAGAGTTTCTACGACGCCGAAGCTGAAGTGATTGGAATTGAACAGTGAGTGATTTTTATTGCAGTTGTTTGTTTTTCTATATATACAATTTATTGATCAATATCGCCAAATTAGGGGGAGCGGAAAGAACTCAAATGTTATGGGTGCTATTAGGGTGAATATTTTTATTTCGTTGTAGTTATTATCGCATGCATGCTAACTCGCCATTGTCTCAAGTGCAAAATGGCCTCTGGAAATATTTTTAAAATCGGCAGCGGCTTTACCGACAAGGAACGTGCGAAACCCCCCAAAATAGGGTCCATCGTCACCTATAAGTTTCAGGAACTCAGTGATGCCGGTTCGTCATCTATTCTTCATTCGCCGGCATTTATATGGCTGCCTTTTTTCTTTTGGCTGAGATGCTTATTATTCTTTGATTTGTTTTATACAGGAAATCCGCGATTCCCTATTTTTATTGGTGTCCGTATTGATGCGGATAAAGCGGAGGATGCGCAGATTAGGAGTATTAAGAGGACAAAGTCGGATATTAATCGACAGAAGGCGTGGGGAGACGCAGTGGATGAAGATGCGGAAGATTGAGCGAAATGTTTTTGGGCCGTGAAAAGATAATAGATTACTTTCCATAGATTTATTTTCCCAACATTATAATTCTTCATTTGAGGCTAATATTGGCAACACATCGACAAATAGCTAATGAAGTTGTCACTGTTGACCTGTAGTCAGGGAGCTGTAGTGGCACAACTCAAAGACTTGATTTAAAGGAATATCAGAAGTCTCTAAGTAGATTTTCTCTCTCCGAACTGAGGATGATCTCAATACCTATATAATGGCGGTGTCCATGCCGAAAGAACTAACAAGCAACCGCCGCTAAATATTTTTCGGTGCAAAGACGGATAAGGCGCGTCGGATCACCACCCTTTCTGAAGAATGTCGCATCACGAATTTTTTATGTATTTACTCCAAAGTACATCCCAACCCTTGATTATTCATTGGCCAATGACACGACTTCCTGAGAATCCACTATTTCCTGTTCTTTCTTTTTTTTCTTTTTTCTTTGCTTTTTGCGAACAAAACGAGGTTAAGGAAACGTACAGACTCTCTTTTAATAAAGCACCATTATATTCTTAGCACACATGTGGTGATTTCATTTTCTAAACAAATAAAAAAAAGAAAAAAATTCCTTTCCGGCCCTTTGGCTTTGATACTACTACAACAAAACAAATAAAACGAACAAGAACACTCCCAAGCTTTAAAAGATTCGATCCGAAGAAAGGGATACATGAAGAAAATAAAACAAACAAAAAATAACAAAATAATTCAAAAAGATGCAGAGCCCCATGGGAGAATCTGTCTAATTCAAGTTAAGATAAAAGAGCCATAACGACTATATGCTGTAAACCAACGACAACAAAACGTAATCTAGTCTGAAACATCCATCCAGCCCTCGTCATCTTCAACCCCTTTCTTGATCCCATATTCTTTAAAATCAGTCGAGACGCAATAACGTCCATTGCCAACGTCAGGTAAAACAACAAGGCTGAAATGTTCAGCATTCTTCTTTTCCTTACGCCTCCGCGATGAACGAGCGGTTGACGATTTTGACCACTCGCACTCCTCTCTGTTCTTCCTCGCAACAGCCCTCTGATCCTACAAAGAGTCAGCACGAAGCAATGTAAGGCAATGAAGATAACATGTAAGCATGTAACATTAAATAGCTCACCTGGTAGCGATTGAAAACCGATCTTCGGGTAGGCTTGCTAATCGTAACCATAGGGTCGGCGACATAGCCTTCACGCTAGGTGCTTCAGGAAGGCCGTAATCAAAACGGCTCGACCCCTCAATGAGGTTTCTCTCAAGGGATGCGGTAGTATCTACATTCAAACCTTCGTCGAAGCTAGATTCAGGCAGAGTAATACCCGCTGAGCTCGAGCCTTCATCGAGGCTCGATTCAGGCGGAGTCACGACGGCGGTGTTGAAAGCTTCATTGACGTTAGACCCAGAGAGTAACCCAGCCTCCAAACTTGGATCTTGATCGGCAGATACGGGCAGAGTCACGACGGTGGAACTCTGATCTCCATCAACGCTGGGCTCATGACCGCCTGAGCCCAGACCTTGATTGAGGCTAAGTGCGGGCGAGGTAGGCGGGAGTGCAACGGCCTTCTTCTTTTCGGACGACCTCGAGTATAAAGGCGTGCGTCGAGACTGGCGACGAGAGATCTGTAAAAAAAAAAATTATTAGATTTTCAGAAACAAAAGAAAATGGGAGGATGAATGCACTAAAGCTTACCAAATTATCGATTCCAAACGGATTTCTGGCATCTTGGTTGGCTGGCTCACAAACCCCCAGATTCATTTGTAGATGACCTTTGTCACTCTTTGCCGAAGTTGACATGCCAACTGGCATGGCAGTGAGAAGCTCATGAGACTCTAGAAAGGTACTTGAAGCATAACTCCTGTAAGGTACTCTAGCACTCTCGCCCTCAGTCCAAGGCGATGGCCCGCCAAAAATACTCGAAACTTCATTGTCGTTATGATGAAAATGGGTATAGGGGCCTCGACTGTCATGCTCAATAAATCTCCCAGTAATCAATGGTGGTTGCATCGTTTGCTGAGTGTATTGAGAGGGAACAAGGGGAGTTCCGTACTTGAAATCACGGTAAGAGTGAGAGGCATGCGCGTACGAAACTGGAGATTGCATCATCACAGCAGGAAGAGGCTGCCTAAATGTCGTGCCAATCTGCATTATGAAACAAGAATATTAGCTCTATAACCACAACGGCCAGTTCTAATCATAAATGGAAAGCGTACCAGCTCATCATTAACGGCCGCTTCCTGGCGTAGCTTTCGTAGTAACTCTTGGTAGCAAAAAGGTCAATTCTTGAATCATCAAAAGAACAATTCTCAGTCGTTGTGTGTGATACACCCCTGTTCGAAGCAGCACTAATTGGCGCAAAGTCGGAAGGGATCTCCGCCCTCTCGTGATATCCCGGAGGATGAACAAGCTTGATGTTACCTCCACGAACCCGCTCGTAAGTCCCATTCGTTCAGGAGCGTAAGCTTTGTAATCGTCGTCATCTTTAAAAGATGTAGGGAATCCCGTATACTAAACATTCTGCGCCAAGCAGACACTCCATTCTTCACTGCACAGTCCAACAGCTCAAACGACAACCCAGTAACGGACGCGAATCCTCCGTCCTCAATGCAATCTTCGCACTGAGCCCCTTCTTGCATACAGTTGTCGCAGTCGTCCAATGGTTGAAGAACCTTGACTTTCTTTAAAAACCTCATCCTCTCGTTATAGGGAGGAGCCACCAGAGATTCTCCATGGAGTCGATATATGCTTGCTCAATTTGCAATTCCGCAGCAAGCGGCGTGCCCTTAAAGCCATCAGGCCTCCAAAACTTCACGTCGACTACTCCGCCCTTTTGAAGGATAGTACCAAAGCTTTCACGTCTCACAAACTCTTTAACCGCCCACTTCATCTGACCTACGGGCACGCTCTCAATCGAAAATGCACGACCCTCAGTCTGACAGGGCAAACACAATTCGTCCAAGGACTTGCAGATGGCGCAATCCCCATCACGGGCGAGAATTTTGACCTTATAAAGGAAGTTGCAAAACTTGTCGCGAGGTAGATAAGCACAGAGCTCTGAGGAGGAGGTTGGCGGAGGATCCCAGGAGTGGTTGGTCGACGGCATTTTAAGGTTTGTGTTGACTTATGCCAATAATTAAGTAGATGTGTTCCGAGACTTGATGATGCTTAAAGCGCCGAAGACAGGGGGTGGATTCAATCCTTTGTTCTTGAATAATTACTATGTGTGTGGGTCGAACGGTTCATTAGGCGTTGTGATCAATATAAGGCGACGAGATAGGATTTGATCCTCTCTGGAAAGTCACTGATGCGAAAGAGTGAATATCTGAAGGAACGGTGCGCTGAGACCAGAGTTATGTAACTGTTTTGGTTTTTTGTTCCTGTTGGTTGCCGTGTCAGCCTGCAACTGTACAAAAAATAGAAATGTCAGAAACGGTTGTGCTCATCAACGAAAGAGGCACAAGCGCAACAAACCTTAACAGAAGCTCACCGATACAAAGGGGTCGCTAGTGCTTGCAAGTGAGTGTGAGGCTTGCAGTCTTTGTTTGGCTTTGAAATCGAAAGTTAAATATGCTGATGCTGAGGGAGCTGCTGAAGTGCTTGTGGATGTGCTGCAAGTATGTACAGGTTGAGTCTGAAGCTGAAGCTGAAAGGAGCTGTTGCAGTGTTGAAGTCGTGCGGTAACTGTAGGTTTGCGTTAAAGATGCTTGTTGCTGTTGCTGTTGCTGTTTGATCGCTGTTGCTGTTTATTTGGTGTTTAGTTGCTGTTGTTGCTTGTTGCTGTTGTTGCGAGAGACGAGATTGCAAGTTTTTGTTTGTGTGTTAAAGAAAACTAGTGCTTCAAATGGGTCAAAACAACGTTTAGATACTCCGATTGTGTCTGCCGGAGGAAGAGATTTACTTCTAAAATTGATCAACACGAAAGTGGGATTACCACGAGTGATGTTTGGAAGCGATGTGAGCTCATAATTGGTTGGGGATTGCATAAGTGTAGGTGAGAGTGTTTTTAGAGCGACGTGGTTTGTTTTGGTTATTTTACCCAAAAATCGACGGAATGCTGCAAACATGTGAGAAGAACATCGCGGGATAACAGCTACCCACTGACGTGGACTCAAGTTTTAAATCTACTTTATGGGGTGCCACCAAAAATAAAATAATAGGCGGTTAGGCAGATCGCTTATACACGCTTAGCGACGTCACTAACAGCACAAGAACAAAACATGCCCATGGTACAGCTGGGTGTCGATGCTGATGACAGATAGTCAGAGGAAACAAGGCTGTAAAGGAGCCTTCCTTGTGAAAACAAAAAAATAACCGTCTATGATAGTCTGTCCATATCAAGGTGCATCTCTGGAAGATTTCATATTATGAAAGAAGCGCCCATATGACAATATATACTCCATGTCACTCTATGCCATGTGGTTGATAACACAAAACCAAAGATCCAACGTCGTTACTTTGTACTCAAGATCGTAGAAACCGCCATGCCTCCGTCCGTGGCTCCACATCATCCAGATACTGCGATAATGCATCTCCAAAAATATGTGGCGCGTGCAGCATGGTGCGTGGAGCATCCTCCATGAAAGTGTCTTAGTAAAAATAGTCTCCTACGATGGATGATACGCGGATCTAATGTCGGCGACCGGTGATGGGGAAAATTTCCAAGAAGGAGACGGTTTAGACTTGAAATGGGAACGACAGAGAGTTTTGAACCGGGTTTTGCCGGCTAGTTTGTATTTATACGATGTGGAGAGAAACGAATTAGATCGTAAGGAATATCAAAAGGCCCTTCATCAAAGAACAGGAATCTTACCGAGCCTAGATTATGAGGTGTTTCAATACATATCCGTTTATGTGGGTCGTGAACTATGTCTGAAAAGTTCTTTTAAACTTCGAATCTGCGTATGATAATGATTACGTGAAGCCATATGTAGAGTTGCAACAAAAGGTACAAGCTCCAAGAATTATAAAAATATACAACAAATAAATAGTAAGAGACGAAAAAACTGGTGAAAAATAATATAGACGTGAAAACGTTCATACTCTTCCAATACAACATGTCCTTCTACGGGTACATCTAGGTTGTTGTCCGCACGTGGTGGTCGCACCCCCTACAAATAAAAGCATACACGAGAGTTGGGTTGGGACATGTCTTTGCGTGTTTTAATACCGTAAAATTGTCCGAAAGTAGATTAGCAACCGTATGATCGTTATGAAAGATGAATTGAAAGTGTCATGGATGTTCGACTGACGATGCCTGGTGATTCAAATCCTATTAGTAATGATCTTTATCATTCCCGCAAACCTGACGGTTTAATCACAGGAATTTAACAGCGCTCCATCGTGGCTATTGTTAAGACTTTCTTGTTTGTCGATGCTTGAGGATGGGTGCATCTACTGTAAAGTTCGGCCTACGAGCCCACTGTTAAGTGTCAAGACAAATGCAAGATGATGCCACATTGTGCTGTGTAACATTAAGCTTCCGATCGCATTCATCATCCCCAACTTCATCAAACCGACACTCTCTCTCCCACTTCAACAATGCCTGCCTCCGAGTGCATTTTCTGCAAGATCGTTCAACGCCAATCCCCGTCACATATCATCTACGAAGACGATAAGATTCTAGCTTTCCTCGACATCGCCCCTCTTACAAGAGGTAAAAACCCCATTTTAACCGAAAACCCCACTTTTTAACATGAAAATATATAAGGCCACACACTCGTCATCCCTAAATCCCACTGCACAAATCTCCTCGAATGTCCAACCCCTCTCGTCTCCTACATTGCTGAAAAGATCCCCTGGCTCGCAAAAGGCATCATGGCAACAGTGGGATCCACAGCGTTCAACGTGTTGCAGAATAACGGAGCCACCGCGGGACAGGTAAGGGCGATGAACCCCTTTCCCCTCCTATGCGTTATATAACAGGACTTTATCTGGTGAAAAGGTTGTGTTTCATCTTCATTTCCATATCTTGCCGAGATTCAGGAATGATGGACGATTTCCGAATCACGCTGAGGAAGGGGATGAGTCGACTGCACCGAAAACGATTGTGAGGCCACCCACGTTGACAAAAGAGGATGCTGTGCCGCTCGCAAAACAGATTTCGAGGCAACTAGTGACGTTGCCGAAACTGTGAAAACGTACGACGGATGTTAAAATTGGCATTTTTTTTATATAACCTATGTTCTTGGTGCCCTCAACATTATGCGATGTTGCATTATGGTTGCAATGTGCCATGATTACCCCTTGCATAAGGGCCTTCCCATGCACCGGAAAGACGACGAACCCTTAATCGCGTAGAGTGTCGCCCTCACCAGATGATGGGCGAGAAAGCTTTCGTGGGCCATGAAAATGGCATAATATATTACAAGAGAGCAATGTACAAAAAATATACTTTATAAAGAGATGGGGATTAAATAGATGTATGATGATGGATGAATGGATGTTAAAATGCACTGATTGAAGAGATAAGCAAATGATGTGATGAGTGGATGTAAAGTAGTGTCGACGGGGGTTTTCACAACTCCCGAAAGGATGCCTTTTCGAGAATAAACTTCCCCTCCTTGTATCGTTGGGATTCTTCAAAGGCTTTGTCCTGTGATGCTGTCAGGACCCGTCAATGTTTTGGTGTTGACTCACGTATTTCCAGCCGACAACGTTGTGACAGCACAGGCAAAAGATGTCCCGGACCGTGTGCAGTCCTGTCGTCATGGTTCGGTCTTCAGGTCTTCCCTCGATGATATTGAAACTACGGGGTCAAAAAAGTGTTAAAACGGAAGGGTTCGGGGTGGCACTTTTGTAGCTTAAAAACGTCGTCGAGCTCACACTTTATGAACTGTTAAACCGAGAAGAGCGTTAGTTGAAATACGGAATGTGTAGAAAGAAATAGATGGAACGGACGTGGGCGTCGATAGTACTGACATAAATAGGCTTTTCCCTTTGCTCCCTGAAACTGCTTTGACAGAATCTCATTCTGCGTCGACAGATGCGTCTTGCACTCTGTGCATCCCAGAACCTTGTCAGTGGGATGGATATCATCGAGAAAACGTTTGTGAACAATGCCCATCCTGGCTCGATGGAAGGTTGGATGCGAAAGAGTTGGACGGGATGAGGGAACTCCGACAAAAAAAGCTTTGCCACAAAAAACAAAAAAAAAATAATGACTTCTATTTATTGACACGGGAGCCATGCTGCAATCAATCGATCCTGTCGGCTTCGTCCAGAACCTCCTGCAAAACATAGCAGATATGAGTAAGTACAACACCCACGCGAGCACACGCAAATTAAACAAACCTGAAAGTTAAATCCCTCCGGCGTTTTATGAAACTTCTCAACAAGCGCCTTCTTTCTCTCACTCCCCGTTACATAAAACATCTGCAAAAGATACACCAGCAACTTCGCATCATCCGCTGTGAGTACCTTACTCACAATCTCCCCATTCATTAACACCATCTTTTTCGAATCCGCTAATTCATCAAAATGCGTCAACACAAGATGCGGCCTCGCGTTTTCCTGCTTGGTCTTGTATTCGAGAAGGGGGGTGAAGAAGACATTGGATTTGTAGATTTGCATGAAGAAAAACTCGTAGCCGCTTTCACGGGGGAGGGGAAGAACAAACTAAATGGACTTAGGAGAATGGAGCAAGGGGTGCCTTACAAATGGGTATTGGGCGGCTCGTTGTTTAAAGGTTTTGTAAAAGTCAGAGGACATTGCTCCAGAGATAAAACCATCTTTGGTGAAGTAAAAGTTGTTCCAGATTTCGGATATTCGTTCGGCTGTCTCTTTTTCCAGGAGATCCACTTTCATGACTTTGTGAAGGCCCTAATGAAGGAACATGTCAGTCATGCACGCAAGATCGTCATATGTTGCTTCGAACCTGCAATCCCGGTGTTGGGTCCGTGGTTATTTTAGCTTCTCCCGTCTGTCCCCCCTTCTCCTGCTGTGCTTTCTTGTAAAGTGCCAACGCTTCCTTCTCCTTCCACTTTTGGATCTTCTCGTCCATCATTCTCTTTCGGCTCTCCTCATGCTTCTTAATCAATTGCTCAACATCTGAAAGCCCTTCTCTTCAAATACATTAGACTCTGTGATGCGATACAGGTTAGTTACTTTTGCGCCTGTCGTTGAAGCTTCTGCTGGTATTTTTCAAGGTAGTCCTTGGAATCAGGATGCGACACTGGCAGCGATTCCGGCGCATGCACAGCACGCATTACCGATGAAACGTTGAGACATCTCACACATGCAGCCGGTACCACCTCCCCCTCGCAACCCCATGCAGCAATCTCAACCCCCACATCCTAATACAAAAAAAGCAACAAAAGCAGAAAATTCAAACTCTTTTGCTGGTGTCCAAAAAACCAACGCAAAAAACAGATGCTGGCGAGAAGCAGACGGCTGCTCAACGCCACCCACCTCGTCAATGCATACCGTAAACCCACAAGATCCCTCCTCATAGGCATAAGGAACGCCTCAACCGGACAATCGGGGCTCAGTTCCTCAAAAGTCGTGGCTGCGGGTTCCGCTGCCGCTCTCCTGACAGCTGGCGTTTACTATCTGTACCCATCGGAACCAACTGCCGCCATGCCTCATACCAAGAAACCTCATAAACTAGACACATTGACACCCCTGTCCAGAGAGGAAGTTGAGGAGAAGTTGAGAAAGTTTGAGAAGACGGCTTTGGTTGGAGAATTGGGAGCGGGACCGGCGGCGGCGACTTGGTTGTCGTATTTGGGAATGAATGGGGGAATGGCCGCTAGCCCTCATAAGCCACCAGTTGTAAGATTTGACACGAACTCTGTGAACAGTAATGACCCGTGTGAGGATTATTACTGTCAACACACATTCAATGGGAACCTCATCTTTAGGTATATATGATGACGTGGACATCGCTAACCGGTTTTTTTAGCATGTTTGACGGACACGGTGGACCCGAATGCGCCGCCCTTCTTAAAAAGTACCTTGCAAGCTACATTGCCCATGCCGTATCGCAACTCCCCGCCCTCACCCAAGATCATTTGACAAGCCCATCCCCTAACCGTAAAAAGGCTGTCGAATCTGCATTAAAATCCGCATTCAAACGCATGGACGCCGACATTGTCGGTGGAGCCATCGACGTTGCACCCAATAGTCTGCCTTTAAATAGCCGGATTAAGGAAAGCTTGAAAAGCGCGTTGGCCGGCTCGTGTGCGCTTGTAGCGTATATGGAGGGTAATGATGTTTATGTGTGTTGTACGGGAGATTCTAGGGCGGTGTTGGGGAGCTGTACTTCAGAAGGGAGGTTTATGGCGACGGATTTGAGTGCGGATCAGACTGTGAAGAATCCTAATGAGTATGGGAGGTTGATTGATGAACATCCTGGGGAGTTGGAGACAGTTGTAGTGAGGGGGCGCGTACTGGGAGGTTTAATGCCTACCAGAGCTTTTGGTAAAGATTTTTTATCGGCCTTTAGAATGCTGACGTATATTTAGGTGATGCACGATACAAATGGCCTTTGGACATTCAAAACAAAGTACTTCCAGCATTAAGCCGTCGCTCAACCCCAAGAAACTACAAAACACCTCCTTACGTCACCGCTGAACCCGAAGTCACTCACTACCTGATCGACCCTTCACGCGACAAATTCCTCGTTCTCGCCACCGACGGTCTCTACGATGTTCTTGAAAGTGACGACGTTGTCTCCGTTGTCAGCGAGTACATGAGGCACAAAAATCTTGTTTCACCACCCGTCGATAAACGTGTTGACAAATGGCTGCACGTTGACGAAAACGCCGCCACGGATCTCCTGAGAAACGCGCTGGGCGGACCTGATGAGGAACGAACGAGGAAGTTGCTTGCCATCCCTGCACCCCTTTCGAGAAGGTTTAGAGATGATATCACTATCAATGTGATCTTCTTTGGGCAGAATGCGCCCACTTTGTCGTCTTCACCTTCGTCTTCTACGGTTTTGGCGTCTCCTGAAAATATTGGTATTGGGTCTCCATCTGATTATGGCAATTTGGCGTCGGTGGATTTGACGCTGGCGCTGGCTAAGAGGCAGAGACTTGGTGAATGGGCAAACTGGTTGGACAGATTGGCAAAACTCTGAATGTCTTCATTATCTTTCCCTTTTTTTTTTTCTCGCATTTTTTTAAAAAACACAACGATTTCTTATCTCTTTCATTATTTTTATCTGTTTGTTATCTCAGATCTTTATTGATTTTTTTTCTTTTTTTTTCTCTTTCCCATCGCTGTTTATGTTTCTTCTGTGCAAAAAGTGAAATGATGTACCATGACGTATTTTTATTGATTCGTTTGTGCTAAGTTAATAAAAAAATCAATGGCAACCCAACTACAACAACAATCCCCATTCCTCCGAACGTCCACGCCAAAAGCTTCTGCTCTTCAGCAGTATATGCTCCACGTGGAGCACGTGGCACAGCCTCTACGTCCTCCTGCACCGGCGTCGCAGAAACCTGTCTCCTCCGTCCTCTGGAAGGTGACGAATCATTGGTAGGCATCCGTGAAGAAATCTCATCCTCATCCGGTAGAGTCGCATCCTGTCTAACAGAGGGGGATAAAGACTCTTCATCATCTTCAGAAGCGCTTCCGAGTCCTTCACCGTCAGATTCAATGGGAGTGTAGGAAAGTGTCGCTTCACGGAGAGCACGTTTAGCTACGACTGTAATAAAGACGACGGAACCGACTAAGAAGACGAGGGAAAAGAGAATGGTGATGAGTTTCGTGCGAAGATCGATTTCGACTTTTTCGGCGCCGGCGAGGGAGCCGACGATAGAGCCGATGAAGGAGTATAGGGTGGCTCCGGGTCTTTTTTGATCAAGTTTAGAAATTCCAAGGACGATAAAGAATAGTATACGGCGACTTACATATTTCCGAGGAGAGTGGCGAACATAACGGCGTACATCTTTCAAGATAAATAGGAAAAAATATGGAAAAATCTTACCTGCATACTGGTAAGACTAAGCAAATAATTACATAAACCAAAAGGCACAATGGGTGATAAACGAAGTAACAGAACAATTTTCCAACCTAAAATCGCTTATCAAAAAAGTTATCACAGGTAAGCCATACCTTCCCGCGAGAGTGCTGCGTCGATAGCCGTCAATGATGGATCAGATCTAACTCTTTTTTCAATCCATGGTCGCAGTACCGTTCTTCCCAACGAAAATGCAAGGAGGAGACCGGCCTAGCGGAAAACGTAAGGGTTCACACAACAAAAAATATTACCTGAGAACCAAGTAGGATTATAATAACGGACAAAATCATGGGTCTGAAGATAACACCAGCGGATATTGAGATGAAGGTGGCTGATAAAAACCTTATTAAAACAAAGGCGGTGGACCGTCTGGTTTACCTGGCACCATGAGGCATGTAAACGTTCCAAAAAACAGGACAAAAATGACCGAACCGATGGCTTTATGGTCATTTACGTACTCGAGGAATGCGAGGATGTGAGGTTTTGCGAGAGGGTACTAAAAGACTAATAAGAAGAATGGTGAGAAATGGGCATTTACCAGTCCGACGCCTGCAGATATCAGAGCGACGGCTATGCATGCCCCGAAAAGGTAATGACGCCATCGATGCAGGAGTGCTAGCATCGTGGATTAAGTGGGTCTTTAATTAATCAGCGGAGGAGGAGCCACAACCAGTAGGAAGTAGACAGAGCAAGAGCAAGAAGGTGGGCAATGAAAGAATGAGATACAAGTTTTGTTGAAGCCAAATGCTATAAGGAAGGCTCAGAACGACGGCATCCAAAAAAGTCGTGTTGCGATGTGGAGCGTCCAGGTGTCCAGCCAGAAGGAAAGGAGGTCCAAATTGGATCCCCTATCACAAAGGCGGGTTGACGATCAGTTGGGTTGTGCAACATTCCAATTCTTTTGTCATTGCCAAAATGCTCTTCTCCCAGTCACTCATCTCCCAGGACGTCCTCAAGTCGCTTGCGCCGGGATACACCATCAGGCCACTTGCTCCCACCGACTACGAGAAGGGTAAGACATTCTTGATTTGTTGGTGTATCTGAATATGTGGATGGCTGAACAAACGCGTCGCTTTTGCTCTTTGTTGCAGGCTTCCTTGAGACCCTTGGTGCCCTCACCAGCGTCGGCAAGATCTCACAGGGAGAGTTCCTTGGTATGATGATGATTTTTCAAAAATACTGAGGACATCTTGCAGAGCGTTTCTCCTACCTTAAAGCACGGAACGACACCTACTTTACTATTGGTAAGGCCTTCTGACATGCCAGAAAGCTAAGGTTGAGCTAGTTGTTGAGGATCTCAAGAACCAGAAAATTGTGGGCGCAGGTACAATCTTGGTCGAGAGGAAGTTTGTTCACAACAATGGCTTGGTAAGTTTTGACACATCATCAGTGATTCTTCAATTCTGACTTCCTTTGGAATAGGTTGGTCACATTGAAGGTTTGTTCATTCAAACTTAAAGGAAAGGCTAATAATGAAAAGACATTGTGACTGCAGAGTCTGCTCGTGGATTGAATCTTGGACGATTGTAAGTGAAGAATTCATGTTTCCAATTCCTAATTCCTGTTCCTATCAGGATCATTGAGACCTTGAAGCACATTGGGAAGGTGACTGGATGCTACAAGAGTACGTAAAATAGCAGTTTATTTTGTTTATGTTCTAATACTAATGCGGTATTCCACAGTTATCCGTAAGTTATTGTTTCCAATTTGTATGCTGAGGTATGGTCGTTTTGCTAGTTGACTGCAGTGAAAAAAACATCCCCTTCTACAACAAGTGCGGCTTCGTTCAGAAGGTATGTTTCCACTCCATAACACCTGATAACCTCCTTGCAGGAGTACGAGATGGCTTGGTACATTAAGGAGAACGAGAGGGCCAAGCTCTAAAGAAGCGTGACGCTTCATTATTCCCAGTTACATAATAAAATTGTCTTGAAAAATTCAATCTCAATTGTCCAAAACTCCTGAAATCATGGTGAGCTGCCACGAGAAGCCTCAACACTGACACTGAGGCCGCATAGAACAGAATATTCGGAACCTCAAAGCCAAAAGTTCCTAAACCTACCGTCAACGATGCCATTCGGGAGGTGGGTCTTTTAGAAAAGGTGGTTGGATGGCTGAACTTCGACTTAAACACAGACAGACGGGAGAGCTGATGCGGTTGAGGTCAAGATCAAAAAGCTTGACGCTGAGCTTATCAAGTACAAGGATCAGCTTAAAAAAATGAGAGAGGTCCCGCAAAGGTAAGTTAGCTCATGGTACACTCGTAATGTGGCAAGCTGTGGAGATCGAAAGCTCACATCGTTTGATACCCTAGGAATCCGTCAAGCAAAAGGCTCTCAGGATTGTGAAGCAGAAGAAGCTGTAGGAGTTGATATATTCAAGGAACTTTTTAACAGTAATATAGCTACGAGGGACAGAGGGATCAATTGATGCAGCAGTCGTTTAACATGGAGCAAGGTGAACCATTTGCATAGAACTGTTTATTTAAGTATTACTACAGCCAACATGGCTACGGAAAACCTCAAGAATACCATGGTGACAGTGGAGGCGATGAAGTCAGCAAACAAGGAACTCAAGACTCAATACAAAAAGATTAATCTTGATAAGATTGAGGTACGCTGGGTATCTTTACTTGCAATTCTAAAGTATGGCGCGTAGAAAATCCAAGACGAAATGGAGGATTTATTGGAACAGGCGAATGAGATTCAGGAGACTTTAGGACGGTCTTATGCCTTGCCGGATGATATTGATGAAGCAGATCTTGAAGCAGGTGAGAGATTTGATATGCGGTGTGTTAGATTGACGGCCGAGTAGAATTAGAGGCACTTGAGGATGATCTTTTAGAAGACGAAGATGCCGTGCCGTCGTACCTGCAGGACGAACCTGAGCTTCCAGAGACATCATCTATTGACCCGAATGCCATCCATGTAAGTCAAAACCTGTCCATGCAGAATTGCATTTAAATCTGTACAAAGCAAAACGAGTCTCAACAGAGCGAGACTCCCATGAGGCTAGGCGCGTAATTTGGCTTATATGTATTCCATAACGAAAGGCCAAGCACTCTTTGAGACCCTTCTACCGCAACTTTAAGGCCGTATTCTCTCTGACATCCAATTCACCACTCCGTGTCTTTCAAGTGCCGGCGTCCAAACGATTCTCATCGCTTTCAACCCTTCACTTCCAACCCTTAACAGGAAATTCAACAACATCACCCTTGGAAATTCAAGGCAAATATATCATTATACTCTTTTGAGGACCCCTGACTCCTCAAGCACGTCCCTTGCAGCCTGATTTATATGCTTAAACCTTGCCGGACCCAGTTGAATTCCCCCATACCATCTTGCCACCAAAACCACCACATTTCGCAGTTCCAGTATTTGAAGTAAATGCAATAACCGGCCCCCAGCCGCTTGCTCCCCATCGTCATCACAGTCTTGACGAATGATCATATGCGCCTCAGGACGGGTCCCACCTTTTTTGTCTTTTTTGCTTGAATGCAGGGATGAGCCTTTGGCATCAGGCGCATTTACAGAGATACGATATGCCCACATAAGATGTGTTGAACGAGCTATTTTGCCGTTTAAACGCAACGTTCGGCGAACTTCATCCAATTCTTCAAGGTTGTTAATTGTTGCGCAGAACCCCTGAAAAACACTCTTGCGGTCCGTTATGGGATTTGAACCAAAGTGGATCGTGATGTTGGATGTCGGCGGGGTGTCATGCGGTGTGTGAGAGACGGTGAGTGATGCTGTGGATTCGGTGATATCGACAATGTTGGTCAATGTATCTTTGGCGAGCTCCAGGTCTTGTTCCTCTTGCGGAGATGGTGGCGATGCGGCCAAGGTAAGGTCACGGTCTGCTTTAAGCGTTTTTAAGCTCTCTTCAATTAGACTCAGCCATGAATAGAGGACAACTTCGCCAGGGGTGTACATCTCCAAACATTGTATCTGAACGTCATCGAGCCATGTTTGATATCGAAGAACTTCACCGTTCGATTGCGATAAAGGAAAAGGAAGAACTTGAGGAGGGACGACTATGTCGGTCATGTTGGGTGGGTCTTGTGATGGGTAAGCTGACGGAATCTGAATCTTCACGATGGCTTTATCATCATCGGGCTCTTTCGAGATAGCGAGTCGGCATATTATCGACTGGTGTATATGAGAAACATCCGACCCATAGATGGACGCCAGAACCTCGATCTCCTCAGCAGCTTCATCCTCCATATTGGGAAAATAAAAGACAAAAAAAAATCCTATACAGAAAGTACTCTATTAGTTGCTCCCATTCTGCACGGAAGGACGGAATAAATTCAGCGTCCTTCACGAACACTGCGTCAAACAACCCTTCACAAAACCCCTCCAACGTCAGCTCTTCGAAAACAAGAATAACACGCAAAAAAATTAAAATGGAAGAACATCCACGTGAATTACTATACAGGACGGGGAGAGAGAAAAATAAACAGTCGAGCTTCCAACAACAGCCATAAAAGAAGGAACTACACAAAATAAGAATAAGGGGGGAAGGGAGGTTTGCCCTGAGGCTTTGAAAAAAAATTCTAGAGGAGAGATCAAGACGCTGCAACTTCTTCCGCAGGTGGGAGTCGACAAGGGTGTCGACGGAAGCGTCTGCGCCTTTAGCGCCGTCATGTTTCTGGCTAAGCTGTTCCACGGAGCCTCGGAGGGACTAAAAGCGAAATGTTAGTCTCTTGTAAAATGGGTCAAGTTAAAGTTACCTTGATTTCATCTTCCATACCCTAAATCAGCAAGAGTGAAAGATATGAACAAGAAAATTGAGTCAGAATAAATATACAACACATGGAAAAACATGAAAATCTTTTGCTGAAGTACCTCAATCTTCTTCTTAAGCTCTTCGTTCTGTTTTATACTTCAAGTTAGACATCTTTTCTCAACAAGAAGCGCCCCGAAATCAGGGCAAACTGTGAATAACAGCAAAACAAAGCAATAAACCTTCCAACAAACAACAAAATGATATTCCGCAGTCTCCTCACCTCGTTCTTCAATTTGTGATTCTCTTTGTTAAGCTCCTGCGAAGTTGCAGGTCGACTAGGGGGTGCAGTCTTCCTGGCTCCAGAAGTTGGTCTCGACGCCTTAACCGCATCCGCCGCAGGCTCCGTCTTCACTTCTGCCTTCACCAAAGCTCCCTTAGACCCCGCAAGCGAGCCCTTGGACCCCAGCGGCTTCCCTGCTGGTTTAGGCGCAGCTGCAGGCGCACCCTTTTAACGAAGTCTTTGATCCCGCCACATTCTCTTTTGACCCCACAGCCGGCTTCACCACCTCCTTCTTCGCCCCATTGACCACAGGCGAAGACTTGGCCAAACCCTCCTTCGACTTGACCAAGTTCGACTTTGAGTCTCCGTTGACTTTCGTCGCCACATTACCCTTTGACCCGTTCACATCCGTCTTAGATGTAGTAATCACTTGCGACTTTGACGTGTTGACCGCACCCTTGGAGTTGGACAATGTCGTCTTCTTGGCAAGATTGTTACGGGAATTCGTGCGAGAGCCTGGAGCAGTCGTCGTCGCTGCTCCACCCTTCTTGTTGGATTGCGGCTGGGGACGTCCTGATGCTGTAGTCGGACGGGACGGAGCTTTCTCTTCACTACCGTTCTTCAAGGGTGTGGGGATACCGGATGGAGGTGGTCCAGCATCAACAGGTGGCAAAGCTTCTGCTGAGGGCTCGCTAGCGTGAGCAGCTTCAGTGGACGGTTGGTCGTGGGACGCTTGGGCAGCGGCCTCGGGTGCAGCTGTGTCGGCCATCTCTTTTGAAGGAATTTTTATTTTTGAGCGGGTTTTGAAAAAATTTGCACAGACTCTTGACTTCCTTAAGTTAGCTTTCCTGGTCTCAATGGAATAGGGAACTTCTAAAGAAGTCCCAAAGCGGACTTGAGCTTTTGGTATGCCACATCCACGTCGTCGTTGGTGATTACGTAGTCAACGGATCCAGGGGTGAGACCCCACTGAAGTTCCCTTGTTGCAGCTTCGAGACGTTTGTTTAAGCTTTCTGGGGTCTTAAAAACCGAAGTCAGACGAAACGCAATTGCTTTGATCACTCACTTCTGTTCCACGACCAGTCAAACGTATTCTCAGTTCCTCAACGGATGGTGGTGCGAGGAAAATAAATATAGGTTTTGAAGAAAGGGAAGAGAACCTTGAGTTCCTGCGGCAAGTTGTGATTGAATGATCTTTACACCTTGCATCTAGACTATGTCAGCGAGATAAAATAAATGAAGAGCAACGTCGATATCCAAGATAACGTTTCGGTTCTGCGAAAGAACGTCCTCGACAGCCTGGTATGAAGTGCCTATATCATTTTCATCGCGTCAGTATATCAATTAAAAAATAACAAAGCCACCATAATAATTCCCGGAAAACTGCGCGTGCTCAATGAAGTTTCCTTTATCGATCTCTTTCACCATAGTATCCGGCGTCACTAATCATCAAATACTTAAAAACAACTTTGATTATGGCGACTCACCGAAGTGATAGTCTTTGGCATTTTTCTTCACCCGGTCTAGGCTTCCGCGTTGTATCTTTTAACGGTGTTTAATAAGTATTCGAAATAACAATCTCGAAAGTAAATTAAAGAGCTTTTTCACCCACGCGAAACCGAGAACCCAAAGTTATCAGGAAACTCCTTAAAAAGCTTCTTTAACAACGTCGACTTCCCCGATCCCGAGGCCCACAAATGATAATAGGCCTAACCGCATTCGGCACCTCTTCTTTAACGCAATGAACTTGCCTTGCTGGTACTGGATGCAAAAAAAAAAAATAGAACCCTCAGGTCAGTAAAACGACGAAGTAGTATGTTTCTTCCCAACCTCTGATCTGTGCAAGTGCAAACCCAGCAAATACAGCCCCAGTCCCATACGCCGTCGAATTCCATTTGACCTGCCTAGTGATCGGCCCTATGGAGTGTCTCCAACCGCGTTGCAGGCGGATGAAGCGGTTGATGAATGCAGGGAACCTCATTTGTGATTGTTGGGAGAATTCCAAAAAAAAAGAAAAAAAGGACGTTGTTCAAAACATGGCACAGAGAGGCCAACGCCAGACTGACAGACGAGCACCATCTTCCATATCAGTCTATACGACCGTTTCAAATGCGTTAGGTTTCTCTAGTACAAACTCTTCAAATACCCTTGAAGTCTCCGTCACCCCAACTACAACCTTTTCAAAGCACTTCACTCGACTCCTCTGGCATCCACCTGTCGCTCAACTCCCTATCTCTCCGCACTTTTCTCCTCGTTGGCGTGTTCGCCTTCGCCGCCTTCGGTCCAGGTTTACAGCCTATATCTCTTTCAACATGGTGTTTTTTTTCCAACCATAATCCTCTACAGGTAAAACACCAAGATACCCAACCAAAGCTGACCCTTCCGAACAGCCGCTGCACATCTCTCCCGCACCTTCCCCTCCTCCTTACGGCAATTCTCCTAGGAACTTGGCTATCCTACTTCGGAATCCTCAACGATCCTTACCCTACCCTTCTACATCCCTTAAAAGTCTTTCCCTTTCACTAATCCCCACCTTCCTCTTCGTGCTTCCCATCCTCCTCGACCGCATAACCGCATACATGTACCATCCAACCTCCTGGTTCGCCTCCCTCACCTTTGGTGCCTCCTTCTCGGGTCTCTGGACATTGTACCCGCGTCTCTCACCCTTGGCTCCCTCTTCACTCCTGGCAGTCTTTCTTCGCTCGCATCCCCAGGGGAGCTTACTCAACTCGTTTCTCTAATCGGGGAGTGAAGGTCTCATCGCCCTCTTCGCATTCTCTGGCCCCATCATTGCCTTTTGGCTGGAGCAATACTCGTTTGACCTTACGGGTACTTATCCTCCCTTACTCGTCACACAGGATCCTATAGCTCCATTGATGCCTGGGATGACAACGCTATCCACAATGACGTGGCAACAGGTTACGATGATGAACTTTACAATGATGCCCACGAGAAGCCTCGGAACCCCTGTTATTTCAAGACCGCAACGACATTATCGGGCATCTTCCACCCGCAACGCGTCCAGGTCTAATAACCGTTTATGGACGCCCACGAAAGCCTTCTTCGCGTTCCTCGCCGTGTCACTGTTTTATGGTGGCGCGAGGACAACGTTGATGTCAGGGAATTTTTTCCAACGAAGTGTAAATGCCAAGGAGGGTGTGAATGTTGGGTGTGTGAGTGGGGGCGTTGGGATGGCGTTAGATAAAGTGTTGAACGCGACTTCGAGTCTTGCGATACATGGTGCGGATTTGGTCGTGTGGAGTGAGGCGATTGTTATTGTGGATGACGGGGATGTTGTGGGACGTGTGGATTCAGTGTTTGATGGGGCTACTTGGGAAATTGGGAACTTAACTGCAAAGTTGAATATTACTGTGGGAGTAAGTCTATTACGCATAAGGAGGGGAGGAGGCAGAGAGAATACCTTTGTGCTTTTTTCAAATGAAGGGGAGAGGGTTATGACGCAACGGCTTGGGTTTTCCTTTCCGTTTCGGGGCGATACACCTGGGGGAGCTGGAGCTGCTACTTGCAATCCACGCCAATACCTACGTCCCAGCATCTTCGTGTTGCCGCGATTATTGGGACTGATGTTCTTCACCCGCGATTCACCAACGCCCTTACAACGCAAGATGTTGATATCGTTGTCATGCCGGCGGCGGATTGGGGGGCGTATGGACGGTACGGGTGGAGAAATGCCGTTGTGAAAGGGTTAGAGAGTGGAGTCAGCGTTGTTCGATGCGCCTCGAGAGGAATTTCGGGGGCTGTGACGGCTTATGGGGAGGTTGTGGGGTATCGAGAGGTTGGGGGAGACTTGGAGACGGGGATTGTGAGGGTGCCAATGAGAAGAAGAGTCAAGACTTGGTATGCAGGGTTCGGGTGGGTGATGGGGTGGGGTTGTATGGGGTTTTCGTGGTGGGTCAGTGTGATGATTTTGACGCATAGGTGAGAGTCAGGCCTTCCGTTCTTTCATATTTATTGGCCTTTGCCGTGGGCTGACCCGTTTTTTAAAATCGCTTCTTTTCAGACGCATCACTGGGTTTGCGCGGAGGATTGTGGGGTTAGGATACTGGTGACCGTTTGACCAGAATTAATGAACGTCGCGACACGTAGATAATACCCTTTTTTTTGGTTCACGAAAAGATCCAACTTGTTTATATAGTTTCTCCTCTATGTCTTGTTTTTGTTGTAGTTTTGGTCTGTAGTTAACAAGCACGTCGATATCATCTAATCGCCATCAGAATAAAAAGACTGTTTGCTTTTAGCATTATAGTGTGCGCCTAGGTGAGGAGCTGGAGGAGCGGCGATCCAGTTGTAACCCCGTATCTGCCCTTTACTCGCATCATGATCCGAATAACAGGGATCTTTTTGGCCGATACATCTTCAGGATCTTAGTGTCGTATTTTGATGTCTAGTGGTGAATAAAAGTGTATGAAGTTTACATGTTTTAAAAATATTACTGTACGATGGACGCGTCGACACTTCTTCAGCAATTTTTTATAAAACTCGGCAGCACTCCAACGTGGAAGACAGAAGCAATTTTATTGCGTACACGCCAACTTTTCGTTGACTTCTTTTCAACGCCTATACTCATCTCCGCAATCCTATTCCAGATAAATCGTCAACACAGTCATCCAACCAATACGCGGCACTTACTCCAACAATCTCAAACATCTTTGCGCTATTTGATTCGCCAACACCTTGTTGATTTCCTCGTAATCCTGTTGCGAAAGTTTGAATGAAACACTTTTCGTTGTCTTCAATGTGATCAGATTGACCAAGTCGGGATCCCACTATCACACCACAACCGCGCTAGGATGAATATGAGTAATAGAAGTAAAAGGCGGCCATACGGTCTTTCAAGAATGAATCGCGTGGCGACGTTGGCGATGCTGACATTGTGGCTGAGTGTCGTTAGAATAAAAAGAATGCATTGGATAACCCGAAGGAATACTCACCGATCACCAACGACTTTTAGAGTTTTAAGAAGAATCTTGGAAGAGATTCCATCCGCCGAACACATTGATCATTGAAGATACTTGCGCTGAGACGGAGTAGCACCAGTCTTGGGAGGTGGGGCATTCAAATATTTATCACTCAACCCTATACGTCAAAGTTAAATAAAACATAAACCATTTAATCAAAACCCACATCCTCGCAAAAAGTCCATACGTCAAAGCTTAATCCCATGCTTTTCACAGAACGGTCCCATCCTCACATCCGGTCTCAAATCCACAAACTGTATTGCACTGATTTGACGCAATCGGGATTCCCAGATTCACCATCTCCTCAAGTCGTTCCGTATCAAAGTTTGTGAGCGCAATGTTGGAGATGAGACCCTCGTCCTTAAGTTGTTTCATAACGAGGAGGGCGTCGAGTAGCGTTTGTCTGAGTAGTCCCACCAGTGAAATTGGAGACAGTCAATGGTTGTGGTATTCATGCGACGGAGACGGTCGCGCATGGCCGTTTCCACGATGCTACGGGTCATAGGGCCTGAAGAGGGTTAATGTTAGGATGATGAATTTCAATACCTGGTTGTGGACACCATTTTGTGAATCCCAAGAGAGGTTTGGGATCGTGGAGAGAGCGACGGAAATCGGCCTTCAAGGTAATGCGTCAGTGTTTGGGATGCTGCGAGAGAGGAGGATAAGGATGGCGGGTACACTTACGTAGAGAAGCTGCGAGGTGTAAAAGATAGATGGAAGGTAGTATGTTGTTAGTCGATTGTCTAAGCAACAAAAGGAGGCAGGACAGTGAATACCTCTGCGTCTCCATCTATTTGATAAGAGGGTAAAAATCATCAGTATCGGTGCATGAACATCAAATCGTGTTAACTTACAATGATCAGCCATGTCTACAACCACGCGCGTTTTGATAAAGTGCATGAATTCATATGGAAGATACCACGAACTAGTGAGTACGGAGCAAACCAGAGTCCTCGGAAGGCCAACAAGAAAAAGGACAGTAGTGTATACCGAAAGTTCGCATTCCAGCATCGTAATGCTTCTTCATAGAACTTATAATATCATTCTTTGACGCAGACCCCCACGCAGGCGAGCTCAACTGCCATAATCCAATTAGTAGCCTGTTGACAGCAGGCAATGATCCGATGGCAACCGTCCTTTCCGTCATGGTGATAATGGAGCTGTTGAATGGAATGCGATCGAATGGACTATTTGAATCGACAATTCATCGTACCAAACCTTCGATCTGTGCCAAGCAAATAAATATTCAACCTTCACGCCACAGATAAAATATAATAGACAAAAAGTGTAAAAACAAGAAACAAAAACATGAGGCGAGTTCAAATTGAAGCCTCCAAAAAAATAAAACAACAATAATCAGAAACACATAATTAAAAAAACACGTTAAACAGCTCTTCTTCCCCCCCCGCAAAAAAAAAGTCATATCCCTCCTTCTTTGTAAACTTGTCATGGATCATGCATAATGCAGCCGTTGCGGTTGCTCTCCCGCCAGCCATCTCAAATTCGTTTGCGTCCCGATATTGGTCTTATTGTACAAATCCTCATCCCGATCTCGCTGTGCAGCGCGGAGCTGGACTTCAAGTTGTGACCGGAGATTAGCTTCCCTGCTAACCTGCCCAGCATATTCAGAGCGTAAATCCTAGAAATAGGTTAGTTAGGCGAAAACCATTAACAAAGTGAAAACAATGCAATGAGGAGAGTATACTTACTGCCACCATTTTCCTGAATTCGGTGCGAAGCTTTTGTGTGCTGGGAGGCTCGCTCGAGAGCGAGCTACCACCAAGTTTGTCAACAGCGAGGTCTTGAAGACGGACTTGAAGGTTTGAGATTTCTTCACGTTGGGCCGTCATGAGTGTTTCGTAACGTCTACGTTCCGCATCCCAATCCATGTTTCCACGGCGAACCTAAACGCAAAGAAGAAGTAAGCAAAAGCGCCAAAAATCGACTACAAGAAAAAGAAAAGAAAAGGATTATGATGCAACTGAAAAATCCCACCTTATCATGATCCTTCCTCATGCCATCCAATTCTGCCTGCATACTCTGCACCCTAATAGCCTGATCATCCAACTCTTCCAATAGCTCATTCTTAGCCGTCTTTAACCCACAATAGTCTCCTGCATCCTTTCAATCTCCCCTTGTAAAGCTTTCTCTGTCGCCCTATCCGTCACTCTCGGCGCAGCACTACTCCTAGCCTCATGCACCTCCCTCTGCGCCTCATCCAGCTTTCTCTGTAAAACATCCAGCTGCTGTCTCAACATATTTTGCGCCTCTTTACTCTCAGCAAGCGCACGTTCAGCTTGTAACCGCTCGGTATCGTGTTTACTCAACTCAGCCATATAGTCTCGCTCAACACTTTCAAGCTCCCCACGGACAGCCTCGAAATCCTCCAAATGCTGTTCAAGCTCCCGAACACGGTCATCACATTCAGTTTGAAGCGCCTGCATCTGCTGCCGATGTTTCTGTTCAAGCAACGCGATTTCCCGTTGCTTTCGATCCGTATCATCCCGCATCTGTTCCGCCAGCGTCTGAGCCGCCTGAACGTCATACTTGAGTCTATCAATGGCAGCCTCATACTCTCTCGCCTTTGTCGAGAACGTCCCAGAAGCTTCCAACTCCTGTTGCTTGTAGTTCCGAACCTGGCGTTCAAGATCGTCAATGGATTCTTGGAGACGTTCACGGTCTTGGAAGAACTGGGATTTGGACGTCACGAGAGCGGCTTCGGATCGTGATAGACGGTTTTGCATTTGATCAATTTCTTCGCGGTGGTCGTCGCGGAGACGTTGGAGGTCTTCATCGTGACGGGCACGGAGAGAGTCGAGAGCGGAAGAGTGGGTGTTACGTAATGTCTCTGTCTCACGATCAAGACGAGATAAGAGATCGGATTCCAAGTTCTTGGATGAACTCTCAAGTTGAGACCGAAGATCCGTGAGTTCACGTTGCTTATCACGATTGTTTTGATCACGAAGACGAGCAATCTCCTCACGATGGGCAACTTCTGTCTGCTCCTTCTCCTCATCATGAGCTTGTTGGACTTCCATGAGTTGTTCCCTGAAGAGCTGTTCAGAGGTTTCAAGACGTCGTCGAAGATCATCAGCGGCTTTATCTTCAACCTCTTGAATCTGTCTTCGAAGTTCTAAATCATTCGAACGTCGAACATCTTCAAGCCGTTGTCGAAGATCCGTCACCTCTCTCTCAAGATCTTCAATAAACCTCTCGCTTTTCTCCCTTTCAGATGAAACCATATCTTTCAGCTCTCGATCATGGGTCTCCCGCAGCGCCTCCAACTCAGCTTTTTGCGCCATTTCAATCTCCATGGCCTGAGACCTAAACACATTCTCCATTTCCGTCAACCGATTTAACAGATCATCACGTTCCCTCTCCAATCGCCCATCTCCGTCTCTCTCCCCTCAAGATCAATCTTTAATTTCCTCGCATTCCAATCTCGCTCTCAATCTTCCTCTTCAAGTCATCACACTCAACCTCATGTTTCCTCGTCAACTCCCTCTCAAGCTCTCTTAACTTTCTATCCTGATTCAACACCCACTCCCTCTCAGCATCCCTCATCTTCCTGTCAAACCCATCCCGAGATCCCTCTCAACATCTCTCAAAGCACGTTCATGCTTCTCCGTCAACCTCGTCATCTCCCTCGTATGAGTCGCCTGGATCTCTTCCAACTTTCTCGTCGCAGATGAACTCGAAGTCGAGTTCATTATCTCCGCATCCTTGACTTGTTTCTTCAGATGCATCAACTCACTCTCAAGCCTCTCATTCGACCGCTCCAGATTCCTCAAATCATTCTTCAACTCCTTCTCCCTCCCATCGAGCATCTTCATGTCCTTCATCGAAGTCGATACCTCACTCCTCGCCTCCCTAAGCTCCCCTTCAATTCCTTCAAGACGTCTCTGCATCTCCCTCCGCTCCCCTACAATCTTTGTAACCCTCACCACCAATTCCCCAACACTGAACGTCTCCCCTCTCCCTCCAGGGGAAACAGGTGGCGTTCGATTCTTCGGCGACAACACCTCGGGCAACTCCACCCACAACCTCTTTAAACTCCTCATATCCTCATCATTTACTCCACTCACACTCCCCGCATCCTTTCTCGACCCCTTCCGACTCCCATACCTCGTAGACCCCCCTCATCATCCTCCGTATCCGATTCCGCCTTCCTTAACTTCTCCTCCAACTCCCTCACCCGTCGTTTTTCAGCCTCCAACAATCCCACCACCCTCTCCTTCTCCCCCATCGCCTCCTTCAACTGCCCCCCAAGGGTCGTCCTCAACCCCTCAGTCTGCATCTGGACCTGCTCTCTCACCATCACTGAATTCCTGGCAGTCCGTCCACTCATACTTCCAGGTGATCGTTCCCCACTCCTCACCCGTTCCTCCAACGCCACAACCTGCTCCCTCAACCGTCTCTCAACAACACTCGCCCCCTCTCCACTCGCAGCAACAGCAGCCGCAGCCGCCTTCTCCCTCATCTCAAGCTGATTCGTCGCCTCCTCCAACTCAGCCAACAGTTCACTAATCATCCGATCCTTGCTCTCCATCACCCCCAAATCCTCATCAAGCTGTTTCTGCATCCCAAGCAATTTGTCATTCACATTCGCGAAATCCTCTTGAGTCGTCGAGAGCTCCGCTTTCAACGTCGCCACTTCAAGTTTCAAACGGTTCACGTCAGATGAACCAGGTGATCCCGCCCTCCCCACCTCCATCTCCTTCAACCGTCTCTCGAAATTCCGCTCACTCCTCGCACGTTCCTCCCGTTCTTGATCAAGCAGTCGGCGTGCGTTCTCAAGATCCCGTCTCAACGGCTCCCCCTCCCCTTCAAGTCTCAAAACCGTCGATTTCAACACACTAATCTCCCTCTCACTCTCCCTAATCTTACTCTCCGCGCTCTTCAGTTCCGCGGTACCCCCCTTCTCTAACCCTCCTTCCTCTTTATTTGCAGCAGCGCCCCACCTTAAAACACCCGCGGTATGTTTCAACACAACCCGTTCAACCTCCATCAACTTCCCCGTCACCTTCCACAAATCCGTAGCAATCGCATCCACCTTTCGATTCGCCGTCGCAAGCTGCTCCTGCGCTGTCCGGGATTGAGCTTTATCCGTGTTGGTCTTGGTCAACGCCAACGCCGCCTCCCGGATCCGAGACTCCAACGTCAAGCGGTTCTGCAATGACGCCACTTGCGACGATAAAACCGCGAACTCCTTCTTTTTCTCCTCAAATCGCTCTTGAGTGTATATGGTGTAGGTTTTGGATTCTTGGAGGGCGTCGCCGAGCATTGTAGATAGGGTGGAAGGGTCCGCTTGTTCGAGGATGGACGAGGTGGAGTTTACGGTGAGCCCGGACATGTGTTTCCGGTTAGCGTCGTCACGCGCTAAATCGTTTGAACGGGAGCGTTCACGGGATTTAGAGCGATCACGGAGGGGTGACCGAATGGGAGGGTCGGTTGGACGTGTTGAGCGGGAAGTTTCGGAACCATCCAGGTTTGAGCCTGGGGATGTGGATCGACCTGCTATTTTCTCCCGAAGAGGGGTTGGCGCCCCTCTTTCTGATCGGGACCCGTCACGACGGGATTGTTGACGGGATTTAGAGAGATCGGTTTCTGCGGAGGCTGTGGAGTCGGTAGAGTTGCGACGGGAGAGGGTGGTGGGAGGTTGTGTGCGGGTAGTTGTTTGAGGGGTGGCGGTGCGGCTTGAACCGCTGACATTTGTAGCAGTTGTGCCGGTGCGAGAGAGGAGTTTTGGGGAGGACACGGAGGTCGGGGAACGGGTTATAGGGTTGGGTTGGAGAAGGTCGGGTTCTAAAGGTGGTGGAGGGTCACCGCGGTCGACGGCGAGACGGTCAGTTGCGTTTCGGATCATATCGCGGTCATTTGTTGGACGTCGTCGACGTTCTGGGATGACGACGGGTGTGTCCTCCATTTTATTGCGGGAGGAGCCGCGGGCGGTGATTTTGACGTCAGATTTCATGGCGGGGTCGGTTGTTGGGGATTTCGAGGGGGTGGAGGGAGGGGTTGAGATGAGGCTTCGTCGGCGCCGAAATCAAAGTCACCGATTTGGGCGAGGAGGTTGGTGATGTTGGCACCGGTGGGTTTGGTGGGATCGGATCGCGGGTCGGCTCTGGGATCGGTTCTTGGATCGCGGCGGGCCTGTTTAAGCAAGGTAGGGGTCAGTGGGAGGATGGCTTTACTAAAAATAGGGTTGATGTGTTTACCCTAGGGTCTGGGTTCCGGGGTCGCCCTCACGCCTTCTCTCTGTGTCCCGTCTTTCCGCGTCTCTTTCGCGATCTCTCTGTTGGTGATGATGTTAAAGCCTTAATATTGGTTTTCTGGTAAAGCAAGTAGAATAAAATTGATAACTCACCCGAGGATCCCTTTCCCGCTTCTGCCGTCCTCCTTCAAAACAATAAAGTGTTAAACAATATCCAGATACGGCAAAATTGAATGGTTAATAAATGTTGCCTGCGGCTACAGAAAACAGAGGGGTTGAGCTTGAACGAAAAGGAGGCGGCTTGCTTTTGAAGTCAAAATCCCATATCTCTAAATGCCTTGCAAAGGGTATCACTTTTTCAAACTTGCTAAAGCAAACTGCGTTGCTAGCAACGGACATATCGCAGGTAATGTCACTTTTCGTCCAAGATCGCTCACGATCCCGTCATCTTTCCTTTAGTCTTTCTTGTAAAATAATACTACTCACCCCACGCGGTCTCTCTCGATACTTGTCTCTATCCCTCGGATCTCCTCTCGGGTCCCTGTTCCGGTCAGGCGGAGGCCTATCTTTATCAGGCCCTAACCTCTCCCTTTCCCTTTCCCTATCTGCCCTCTCCCGCTCGGTGCGCTCAGGACGATCGGGTCTGCTGGCATCACCTCTATCGGGTCTATCAGGCCTATCAGAACGATCAGGTCGACCGTCTGCTCTGTCCCTATCTGACCGTTCCCGGTAATCAGGTCTCCTCTCTCGAGGGTCTCCACCGCCACTCCACCAAGCAATCCTCGCAGCCTCCCTTTCTCTATCCCTGTCCATACGATCACGGCCACCCGCTCTATCCCGAGATGACGAGGACGAAGGAACTGCACCATCAACACCAGGAGGTGGTGCACCACGATCGTAACGGTCTCTGGGATCTCGGTCCGGCCGTTCCCCTCGTTCCCTGTCTCGATCTCGTTCTCCTCCTCGTTCTCCTCTTTCTCTGTCTGAGTAGTCACCCCTCGGTCTGTCCCTGCCATTGGGAGGGGTAGGGCCACCTCTGGTTCCATCGCGATCCCCTCTGTCTCTGTCTCTCTCTCTATCTCGAGGGTCTGCACCACCACCAGGACCAGCGGCAGCGTAACGATCACGGTCCCTGGGATCTGGGAGGTTCATACGGAGAGCTTGTTCCCTTGGATCCCGAGAAGCGTCTCGCCGCATGGGAGGCGCTCCAGCGCTGTCTCCATTTGGTCTGTCTACTGTTGGTCTACGGCGATCATAGCCATTTGGCTGCAACGGAAAGTATGATGGTGGATATCGGTTAGTATATTGGACATCAAAAGAAGGAAAAGTTGAAGGGTGGCTTCCTCGTTTACAATTGAAAAAGAACACTGACCGTGGACATTGCATTTGTAATTCAAGATCCCGTCCTCCTGTTCTCCCTCCAAGTAGTTAGACAGTAGCAGATGATGAGTAATGATGATGATGATGATGATGATGATGATGATGCTGCTGTCCACTTGAGGTGGAGAGTGCGGTCAGTCGTTTGGGAGTTGATGCAAATATATATAGTGTTTCAGAAATATATAACTTTTTCCCCCTCTCGTCTTTTTCGGGATTGGATGCGATGCCCTCTGTTTTCAGAGAGTGTGATCGGGTGGTGATGAATGAATGAATGAACGAATGAATGAATGAATGCGTGCTGGATGAGGGATAATGACGATGATGGTGATGATGATCAGGTGTAAATACGCTGTAGAGAGAGAGAGAGAGATGAAGCCTATAAAAAGTCTCTCCAGGTGACTGCGTGTACCTGCCTAAACCCTTATTATAACTATATACACTGGCCCATATATAATCAATGAATGAATGAATGAATGAAATGAGTGACTTGAATGGACGAGTAGTACAAATGTGTGTTACTTTTATTCCCAGAAATTTTTATCACAAAAAAAAGTATTTTAATTTTTTGGATTTATTATTATTTATTATTATTATTATTTGTTTCAATTCATGCCACATTATTCATGGAAATGACAAGCACCAACAGCAACAACAACAACAACAACAGCAACAATCCTGCGTTAGTGATCTCTGGTCCTTCAGGTGTTGGTGAGTAGTCAATCACACTTGGTGCAAAAGTAAAAGGAAAAACAGTACAGAGCGACTAACTCGCTCAACTCTTATTAAAACAAAAGGCAAGAGCACTCTGCTCAAAAGTCTGTTCAACAAATACCCGTCATCATTTGGATTCAGCGTCTCTCATACAACAAGAAGTCCACGCCCTGGAGAGGAGGATGGGAAGGCTTATCATTTTGTAACGAGGTAACATACATTCGTATTCATCTCCTTCCTCTCACGCAAAAGGTCTAAATGTTCAAATGACCAGGGAACAGTTTTTGGAACTCGTTGCCGAGAATGCGTTCATTGAGAATACAGAGTTCTCCGGAAACTTGTGAGTTTGAGCATCACAGCATACAGGAATATTGATAATATCTTGTTTTCGTAGGTATGGAACGAGTTTTGAAACAGTCAAGAGCATACAAGATCAAAACAGATATGCGTCCTTGATGTCGAGATGACTGGGTAAATATATATCAAGTTGTTGTGTATTCTTGTCCTCACCCATCTTTTTTAATAGCGTCAAAAGCATCAAAAATACAGCTCTCAAGGCTATTTTCATGTGAGTTTCTCAGTTTATCGCCACAAAAGCATTTCTCTCATTAAACACATTTATACTTAGTTTTATCCGACCACCTTCTATTGAGGATCTGGAAAAACGGTTGCGTGGACGTGGGACGGAAACTGAAGAGTCACTGCAAAAGAGGTTGGGAGCTGCAAAGGCAGAATTGGAGTATGCAGAGTCCGGAGCACATGATAAGATTATCGTCAATCATTTAGAGGATCAAGCGTTTATGTATGTTGAAGCCTATCTCCGTTTTCATCATTTTCAAATGGCCGCCTAAATTAATTATGTTTCTTTTCTGTTTTTGTTTTCTATCACTTTTTGGTCTATAATTTTTAAATCATCTATCGGAAAATCACAGCGCTTTAGACGAGTTTGTCGTATCAACTTGGAACTCTGTATTGAGTACCGAAGCTACCCCACCCACTGAAACCCCTGCCAACGAGAAATCCATTGAAGAATCTACCGCAACCGCTGATGTCACCACACCCGCTCCAAACGCCCAACCCGTTGAGGAAAACCCCGCTCCAGACGTTCAACCTGTCGCTGAGGACGTCAGATCCGCAGAGGCACCCGTTACCCCCGTTGTCGATGCACCCACTGTTGAGGCACCTGTTGTCGAAGCCCCTGTTCCAGAGTCTAAAACGGTCGAGGCACCTGCCGAAACCGCCGCACCAGCTGATCCGGAAATCAAACCGGCGGCAACACAAAAGAAGAGTAAAGCATGTCATATCATCTAAATTATTCTTGTTCATTCAACGTCGATCAGCTTACGTATATAATCTAAAAAAATAAAGAAATTGAAGTTTGAGATATATTAGAGGTTGACATTGCACGTTAGGAGAAAGGTGAACAAAAAGAAACATTTTACCTAATGAAACTGTATTTGGGTGAAAAAAGAACCTTAGACATGTTCCAGAATGCAAAGATTCCTTCAAAGAGATTGAACCCGGTCCTTATAGTTAAAGTATCAATTACACTCGAAAACCACACCTGATTTTTTTCTTAAAATCTATATAGAGATTCAGCTATGAAGATATGGAGGACACGCAGGTGGGATATGAAATAGCCTGAGCGAGAAGCGTACAACCACACCGCCCAATGGGAATCGAACCCAAAGCCGACATCATCGGTGTAGATCGATGAAAAGAAATAAGTAAATGAGAAAGAAAATGAAACAAGAGAAAGAAAAGTGAAGAGAAAGAACCGTTGAGAAAGGTTAATGGACGCCGAGAAGAAGGTGGTAATGTTGGAAAAAAAGGGTGGGCCTCCTATGTATTAGTACATTTAGTGTTTGCTCGAGTCAATTATTTGTTTAATTATAAGCGATCATTACCAATCAGTAAGGCGAATGGCGGTTGTGGGAGCTTTCATCGAGTTGTGAATATCTGGCCGCAGTCTGGGGTGAGCGCTAGTGTTGGCCCATGACCGCCATGACCGCAGGAATGAAGTCTGATTTGACGACGGTAGAGATGCAGCTCAGCGACGCGTAATCCGTGTATAGTTTCTGAAGACCGCGGATGCCTTCAAAGTGTGGTGTACAGCGATCTGAGCCTGAACAGCGGAAGAAGGAAGACATCGCTGAGAACTGAAATACATTGATGTGGTACAAAGGATGGGCACACTAAATACATGGAATGGAGTCCCTCCAAAGGAGCGAAGTGGACGAAGCGAGGCAGGGAAACCCAAAGAAAATCAAATGAAATTAGGGTGGTGTTAACTATTGTCATGTTGTATCGTTATTTTCATCATCGTTGTCGAATTCTGGGGCACCTGCCAGCTTTGGTTTGCGCGATTTGTCAAAGTTCTCATAGGGTTCCCATGAGTCATGCCTAGCTTCTTCCAACGGACGAAATAGAATGGCTTTCCCCGAATTCGTTTGTATGCGAGAATGTGTTAGACCTTGAAAGAGACTGACTTGACTATATCCGCGGAGACCAGTTTCAATTGCGATGCAGCATACATCTTAGGTAACAACTTGCCATCGTAATCCATGAGGTCATAAGATATGCCTGAAGAGCGGCAAAGAACTTTTTATTGTACGGGCATTCATTGAGGTTCCTGCATAGATGCTGTGCGTACGTCCGGACGGGTCATGACGAAACAACTTACAGGGAATAGGTCGTGTTTAAAGTTAACTGCTCGCGTGCGGTATGTATTGGCTTTGGTGTGGTGCTAAGCGATGCGGTCGGATATGGCCAGGTACTACTTTGTGCATTGTATCATAACGTTGCTATGATTTTTTGGGGTCCAAAAGTTTGAGCTCTGTAATTGAATAGTCCGAAATTCCATTCCCTGTAGTACTGGCCTTAAGCCAACACTTTAGTTGAACAAGCAAACAAAACCTGATTCCAGATGATTCGTGCGTATATAAATCAAACAACACATTGATGACTGGGATTAGGTAGTCCCTATGTACTGTTTGAATATAGAACTATGGTTCACCAGACCACAAATGATACTCCATTCATGATGATGGTTGGCCGTGAAGCGTTTACGCTGAACAATTTCGAGTTTGGGTATCCCACAGATGATGTTTTTGAGGAAGCATGCCCTAACCCAGGCTTATGGGCACAAACTAGAGAAGAACCTCTTATTGCGGTCTCCACAAATAAAGACTCTGTTGAGGTTCCTCCCAAAGTACTAACCATGGTTTCTAGGCAACCACATCTCCTTGATAACCGCCTTGCGCAAGCTGCTCAGGATCTGTGAAGAACAGATGGTTGTGAGCCTTAAATTAAGGCAAAGGCATTGGGTAGCTGTAAGGATCATTCAGAAAATCTTCACCCATGTGAATACCCTTTCAGAAGAGTAATAAGCAATGACATCTTGTGATATCCTCCTGTAAATTTTGTTACCTCCTCCGTGACCGGACTGTAGAGATATTCATGCCCAATAGGTATATATATATACCTCATCCCTTCTTAATAGTCTAAATATATGATGTATTTTATCTCATTCACTTTCATCCCATGAAAAGATTGGGCTATAATTTTCAGTGGAGATCTTTCAAACAAAGACAAATGTTCCCAATGTATGCCATTGCCTGGCGGGTTTGCATGATACATGAAGGCAAAAGATGTCTAGGCCATTGTTATCAATAGAGGATGTGCAACAAAGAAACCATGCTTCCGTTATAGTTATCTGCTATTTGTTGATGCTGGTATGAACCTGTACTACCATGACTCACTGATTTTATAACCATCCACTTCTATAATAGACTTTCTCAAAGCATCTCTCAACAATGAAGATGATTGTTAAGAGGCTAAAGACTATGTTACTCAGCTAGCTGCTAGACTAGCCTACTCAAAGGCTGTACTCTTGCGTGAGGAACTCGAACGCAAGAGACAAGCAAAACAAATTAAATCCACTTGCAATAAAATTTCATTTGATGTTGGCGACCTGGTATGGCTCTCTGTTCCCTTGAAGACTGAAAGGCAAGGGAAAGAGAACAAGAATGCCCTTCCAATTTAGGTTCTTGTTCCCTTTACTCAATCTTCCATTGGAGAGAGTTTGGGTGACTCAAGTAGTATTGTGAAGAATTACATTATTCACATGGCCTATGGCTCATAAGGACATTCCGTCTAAGTCCGTTGAGTTCCGTTATATCCCGCGTCGACGCGTATGTAGGGGTTACGGGGCTCAATTGTAATTAAATTATAATGAATTAATAAATAGATTTAAACTATAAAGAATCGTGATGGAGTCTCCAGTGGTGACAGGGAGGTAATTACTTCGAAACTTCCATGTATTAATGTTAACTACTTTTCGCAATACATGTAGAGGGTGGGGATTTACACCAGAACTCATGACCCGTAAATCCCTCCAATTACGTATCATAAATAAAACATAAATAATAAGGTTAAAGGGATTAACGCTTCCTCAAATGGAATGAGGAGCTCAATAAACTGATCAACTCAAAAACTTAAAATAACGCGTAAAACAAACAGGTTCGGGGAAAAATAACTTAGACGAAATAACGAATGTGGGTGAGAAAAACAAAATAGAAAGATGAATAAACCCAACATTCTCCCCCTCAGCTTTCTAACCTTGCAGTTTTAATCAACCACTTTAACCATCCCAAACTTTGCTCGTAATTCTTCAAACTTCGTTCGAGGCAAAGCTTTCGTAAACAAGTCTGCAGGTTGCTCTTTTGTGTTAAGGTACTCCACGCGTATTTTCTTCGCGTTAACCCTATCTCGTATGACGTGGAACCTTCTATCCACGTGTCGCGAACTTTGCGATATTATCGGCGTGCTGGCGAGGGAATTTGCTGTCGTGTTGTCGCCGTAAATCACCGGAGGGTCATTAAACGTATAACCCAACTCCCCCAGAAGTTGGCTAACCCATATCATATGTGACGATGCTTCACTAAGTGAAACATACTCAGCTTCTGCGGTAGACTGAGCCGTCGTTGCTTGTTTCTTCGTTCCCCACACCACAGCTCCCCCGTTCAACGTGATCACAAAACCACTTGTTGACTTCATGTCGTCTGGATCCGTTCCCATGTCGGCGTCTGCATATCCCACAATTCCAGCTTGTCCTTTCTAGTATACTGAATTCCCAATTGCTTCGTTTGCTGTAAGTATCCACAAGTTCGGTAAAGCGCATCCCAATGCGCTGGGTAAGGGTTCTCTTGAAACCTAGCGCTCATTCCAAGCGCGAATGCTATATCAGGTCGAGTTCCAATCATCGCATGCATTAAGGATCCAGTGTACTGTCGGTATCCTTGATTCTTCTCGTTCGTTTTCATTATCTCCCCTTCCATGTTCTTCAGGAGTTTCTTCACAGCGTCCATTGGAGTATAGTGTAAAAGAGTTTTCGGTAATTCCAGCTTTTGACCCATCGTTTCGATGTATCTCTGCTGGAACACCACAATCTTCCCTTTTACACATCATAGCGACATTGCCACCCCAGGACGTATCGAAAACTTGGAGCTCTTGTACCTCGGTAACGTCTCATGAATCGTTTTTCTGATCGATCTAATTCCTCCTTGCTCGTCGACGCTTCTATGATATCATCGACGTAGACCCCTTCAAGGTGAGGTCCTTGCCGTTTCGCTTGTAATAAAGACATGGATCCGCCGCTGACCGAGTAAACTTCTCCTCGTCGACTTGGAACGTGTTCAAGTCGGTGTTGAAACACATTGGTGCTTGAACGAGTCCGTAGAGGCTCTTCATGCACAGGCACACCCAGTCTTCTTCCCTTCAACGACGAATCCTTCAGGCTGTTCATATATATCTCATGATCTTCCAACTTCCATTCAAGAACGCGGTCTTGACGTCGTATTGTCGAATCTCCATGTTTTCTTGACAAGCGACCGCAAGCATCACTCTCAACGTTGCTTGCTTGATGACGGGTGCAATTTCTCGTCATAGTCGATTCCTTGTTTCTGCGAGTAGCCTTTAGCAACAAATCTCGCTTTTCGTTTATCGAGATTTCCCAACTCATCTCGCTTTGTTTTGTACACCCATCCTGATTTAATAATCTTTCTCCCTTTAGGTCGGGGAACCAACCTCCATGTTCCCATCTCAACTAAACTTTTCATTTCTTCCTCCATCGCTTTCCTCCACTCGTCCTTTCCTTCCTACCCATCGCTTCCTGGTAGGTCTTTGGTTCGTCGTCATCTTCTAACGATGCCGTGTTTGCTGATGGTCTAACCGTCCAAAACTCTCCAGGCTTCTTCTTGTTCCGTGATGACCTTCGAAGGGATGTTTCGTATGGCTCATCCAGGTCTTCACGGAAGTTTGGAACTCTTCTTCCACCAGATCGACGAACCGTAGGTGAGTGAGGTTCCTCTCTTTCTTCATCTTCATCGTCGTCACGATCGGGTGTATGATAACTAACATTATCATCTTCTTCATCTTCAGAGTCTTCGTCGTTTACCGCCGTATCAAGTTCACTTCCACCAGAGCTTGACGAGTCTGTAGAGTAATCCGGTAAGTCTAGGTCGTTTTTCCATTCTTGAACCTCCCCTTCAAACTTTGATTCTCCCTTCTCTGCTTCCGCCGCCATTACTCCCTCGTTAAAAATCACTGACTTGCTTCTAACCAACTTATTCGTTGTAGATCCCAAAGGCGATAGCCCAGCGGCTCATACCCAACGAGAGCACACCGTCGTGCGTTAAAGTCTCCCTTCTTTCGTTGCTGCTTGGGTATCAAGACAAGTGCCAGGCAACCCCAACCACGAAGTCTCGACAAGTCAGGTTTCACTCCAGCGAATCTCTCAAGCGGCGTTGCATCTTGTTCGTTCGTTCGGGTTGGTGATCGGTTAATGAGGTAAGCTGCAGCCATCACGGCTTCACCCCAAAAACGCGTTTCGAGTTTTGAAGAACTTAACATGCTTTTAGACCTCTCGTTCAAGGTCCTGTTCATCCGTTCGGCAACACCGTTCTGTTGCGGTGTGTAAGGCATGGTGAACGTAAGTCGAATCCCATGCTCTAAGCACCAATCCTTCATTAGTTTGTTGTTGAATTCGCCGCCGTTGTCTGCTACGATTTCAATGAGCTTCCTTTTGATTTTCTTCTCGGCTTCTTCTTTAAAACTTTTGATGTACTTGAATGACTCATTCTTCTTCTTGCACAGGTAAACGGTAACGTAGTTTGTCGCGCTGTCGACGATGGTGAGGAAGTAACGTGCGCCGCCATTTGACGCGGTCTTCATAGGTCCAACGATGTCGACGTGGATTTTCTCGAGAGGCTCCTTGGCTTTCAACTCGTCGGGTTTGTCAGGAAATGATGTCCTTGTCATTTTCCCATCAACACAACCCTCACACAGGTAAGTGTCTTCTTCATTCGTCATCTTGACCCCTTTGCTACCTTCATTAACTTCTTCACTCCCTTCTTTCCTAGATGACCCATCCGCAAGTGCCACTGGTGCGGTGTCAGAGACTTCTCGGCCTTTGCTGAGGCGGTGCTTGGCTTGAATTCGATGACTTGATCAAGGTAAATGAGATTCTCTTTGCTGCTGTAGGTGAACGTTGCAAGTGCTTGTGCTGACGGTTCTTTCTTTGGTTTAAGGTCGTATCCGTCGTCCTTCGGGAATATGTCAAGATCCTTCTTTCTCGCCATCCCAAGCGAGATCAGGTTCCGTCCGATGTTTGGTACGTATAAACGTTCTTGAGTATTAACGTTCCTGTTCTTTCACCGTTTCTAATCTTCACTTCACAGTCACCAACTCCACGGGATTCAAGATTGCTGTTGTTGTCGGCAGTGCTGATGTTGCACTGGATGGAGCGGTAGTTCGACAGGATGTTGCGCTGGAACGTCATGTGGTGAGTGGCTCCAGAGTCTAACATCCATCTGGTGTCTCTAGTCTGCGGACCGCCTTCCGAGCTCATGTTGACGGTAGGTACTGCTGCAACGAATACCACAGGATTTCCTCCGTTGTTGATGTTCTGATTGTTGTTTTGGTTTGCCAGGTTTGCATTAGGTCCACGATTCCAACCACCTCGGCCTCGACCTCCTCTTCCGCGTCCTCCTCGACCACGGAAACCACCGCGACCTCTTCCTCGGAAAAACCCTCTTCCTGCAGCCGCAGGTTGAGCTTGAGGTTCGTTGTCTCTTTCATTTCTGTTGTCGTTATTTCTTCTCGCGCTCCAGCAGTCTCTTGCTAAGTGACCTTTCTTTCCGCAATTGTAGCATTCTCGGTCCTCGCCGCCGCGGTGTCTTTGTTGTTGATTGTTGTAGCGTCCCGCAGCGTGAGCCTGAGCGCCTTCATTCTCTTCATTTTCTTTCTTTCTCTCTTTCAGTTTCGTTTCATGATCTAACAGCTTTCCAACGACATAGGCATAGTCAGCCTCGGCTTTAGGTTCGTTCTCGAGAAGGTTGACGATGATGTCGTATGCTTCAGGGAGGGTCGTCAAGAGGATTGGAGATGTGTTGCGGGGTTGCCGTGTCTTCCCCCGCTGCCTTCAGTTGCTGAATGGTTGACGAGACCTCCGCGATGTAAGTCTTTAAGTCTCTTCTTCTTTCATCTTCAAGTTCGTGAGTTTGCGTCTAATCGCGTTTCTGTTCGTCTGAGCCTTTCTCTCATAGGTCTCGATTATTTTATCCCAGTCGCCTTTGCCGTGGATTCATCCTGTATCAACGGTAGGATGATGTCGTGAACTCTTGATTCGATTCTTGCTTTTGCTTTCATGTCCAGGTCTTCTTCTTCTAACCTAGTCTTCTTTTCGGCATTTGTAGGCGTGTCAACGACTGCATAGGGCGTCCAGCCCTTCTCGACGATCTTCCAAAGGCCTTTGCCTTTCAAGTACCCGATCATGCGCTGCGGTTCACTTCCTAGATGTGAACTGTGTCCCATCAAACATCACCGGTTTGTCGTCGTTCTCTTTCGTCATCTTCTCGTGTTGACAGCTTGCTTTCTTTCTTGGGATGAATGCTCTTTTCTCTTTTACTCTTCGGCCCTCAAATGGATCGATTCACTCCTCCTTCCAACCAGGTGAAGTGCTACCACTTGTAGGGGTTACGGGGCTCAATTGTAATTAAATTATAATTATTAAAGGAATTAAACTATAAAGAATAGTGATGGAGTCTCCAGCGGTGACAGGGAGGTAATTACTACGAAACTTCCATATATTAATGTTAACTACTTTTCGCAATACATGTAGAGGGTGGGGATTTACACCAGAACTCATGACCCGTAAATCCCTCCAATTACGTATCATAAATAAAACATAAAGTAATAAGGTTAAAGGGATTAACGCTTCCTCAAATGGAATGAGGAGCTCAATAAACTGATCAACTCAAAACTTAAAATAACGCGTAAACAAAGGTTCGGGGGAAAAATAACTTAGACAAAATAACGAATGTGGGTGAGAAAAACAAAATAGAAAGATGAATAAACCCAACAAACCCCAACCCCGTGGTTCAGCACACCGCCTCCCCTCCGCCTTCTTCAGCACCGCCCATCGTGCCGCCTTGACTACTCTCTTTGTGAGGATGGGTCTCGTGTAGGCCGTGTCTTTCCTGTTCTGGCCCGTGTGCGGCGTCGCCACCTTCTGGCGTCTGGATCTACCCTTCACCACCACCATTTTGATGCTCTCGCCAACTTGATGCTGGGACGCGTTGCCTATCACCAACCCTGCCAAAATTGCGCTAATGATGATGCCGAGGTTAGTCGAGACCATGCAGTTGTGTGTACCCAAGTCAACGTCCTCCTCAATGCCATTCCCACCCTTCCGCTCTCCGTGCCTTAAGCAACTGGCTCCAGTGTTCTAAATGTCCTCCTCTCTCGACTCCGTTTTCCTGCTAATGCGACTCGCCTTCACCTCTCTGGTATAAATGTGCGCCTGTGTGTGGAGGGGATTGAGCGCATCTGTTGGGGTTGCTCTGTATGGCCTTTGTGGGATCTCATTGCCAACTCGCGTGCAAGGGAACTTAAAGATATCCTTGACGGGCGCAACCATTAAGACCTGGCATAGGTGGCAACGGATTGGCAAGAACAAGGCGGCTGACGCGGGCGGTGCTGCAAGATCATTGGGTGTTGGCACCTGAGGACCCTCTCTGAGGGATCCGTATTTTCTCCTAACGTGTTTCTTTTTCTTTTCCGTTTTGTTAAGTCCTTCCTTTTCTTCTGAAGATACATTGTCTAAGAAGATATGAGCAATGGGAAGACGGCTCAATGGTGTGTGATTACTTCAAAGGTTCCATCAGTATAACTACGTCTGTCTGTTCTATTCTTGATGTGTGATCTTCTCTTGACCCATCCCTCCCTATCTAGCTTTGACTAGGGGGTAGGGGAGAAGAGTAAAGGAGTTGCTCCAGCAGAGCAAGTCCACAGAGCACCTAAAGGACAGATGTACTCCGCCGTCTAAGTGATGTTAGTTGTTGTTTTGGCTGTGTGTGGTAGTTTTCGCGAGTTCTATTAAATAAAAGGGAGAAAGGAATGGTTTTAGTATCTTCAATATCAACTTACCTTGCTTCTAAACCAATATCAGCACAAGATCGTCTCCTGGCGATCGGGAATGGCTATAAGTCTCCATGCCACCCTACTATGGCACCTTTTGGAACATGGGCTCTCTTTGCCTCTCAGAGCTTAGAACAGGGTAACCTTACTCATTGCCTGCCGTTAGCGCCTGATCATTGGGTCGGAGAGCACCAGAGGTGGAATATAGCTGACCAAGCCTTGACTAAAGGACACTGTGAATGAGGAGGGATTCCATCACAGCCTTCTGTCTCAAACGGCCGGATTGCAGCTTCACCAGGTGGTAAGGGGGCAGAGGGGTCGACTGTCATCCAACTAAGAGTGAAGGGGAGATCACGCCGCGAGGCCACGCCCGTGGTGATAGAGGATAGGGGATCAACTCAATATCAACTACTGGATTCAACAAGGTACAAATTAAATCAAGAAATCTCTCATATTAAAGTAATACACAAAATACAAATAAATAATAGACACAACATATGCACACACACATAAACGGCACATATGCGCGCCACCTCCTTCAATAAAAACCCTATAAACGTGGGGGAAAACTATACATAAAAAACCCAAAGGGAAAAGAAGGGAGGATTCGATATGACGCGTAAATATACGCGTCGACGTGGGATATAACAGAACTCAACGGACTTAGACAAAATACCCGTATGAGCCATAGGCCATGTGAATGATGTAATTCTTCACATTCATCAGTATAACTATGTCTGTTCTATTCTTGATGGCTATGACAGGCTATGTAGTTGCCTGTGAGTGGAGAGCGGCATGAGCAGGGCCCTAGGTAGATGAGATTGAGATGGAATATGTTAAAACGGCCTATTGCGGCAAATATGAGGCCTGGTACTCTCCTTGGAGCGGGATGAAATCCCGTCTTGTAGACCAGTTCTCCGAGTCACTTTAGATCCAGTCACTAGGCACTTTCCCTTCTTTATCCCTTTATTATTAACATTGTAGAAGAAACTGGAACTACTGCAACTTAAATCCCCGCTGTTACTAAAGGCAGAATAGGGCTTGACTCTTGATCTAGAAGCACATCCTAGACTCTAGTCTTGTCAGCTATTATGTGGTTCTTGACCTCTGTATGCTGGGACTGAGCAGAGGAGGCTACTAGAGAGAACTTCACAGATAGGGGCCCACCCAAACATGGTGGTTTGTGTTTCTCTTTCATATTTTTAATACCTCCTTTGATTTTTACATTTATTGTATTGCCACCATCCTTTTTTGTTTGTTTTTTTTTTTTGAGCAAGATATTGATTGTTGTAGTCGCGCCAGAACTTGATATAAATAATTGTAAATTACCTTTGGGGCATGGCGGCGTTACATCCTGGTTGACCAAAAGCTGATGAAATTTGGTTTTTTGAATTGCTGTTTTCCTTGACTGAGGCGCGACAATAGTTGTCAAAGCCATTGCCGCAAAAATCATGTTTAAAATAACATTAGCAAAAACAATCATGCAGAGCTCTAGACGACAATTTGAAGAGTTAGTAGCGTGATAAATGTTGGAGGAATGTACCATTCCCCTCCGGCGTGTTTGCTACCCACTGCGAGGAATTAAAACAGGACATCCATGCGTACTGTTGAATACTTAAAGGGAATGTTCAATCACAAACAGGTAGAGTTGTAATTAAACTGGCATAAAGATTATTTACCAATCAAGGAAGGTAAATCAAAGTGGGAAATTCAAAATGAGTCCAGAAAGTAAATTAGAAGTCCAGTGGGCGTGTTCGCGCTCAGCTCTAATGACGCGTGAATTCCAGAGCACTCTAGTGTTGCGCTAGGCGCCCCGGACTATTGGTGCGAGTGATCCTGACGCGTCCTTGTGAGTCAAGTGAGCGAAACCCAACACGTACAATACCCTTTTTACCTCTGCGTCAACAGGTGTTCATTATTGGTCGCGATAAAACAGTATCAATAAAAACAGAAAAACGCGCCTTACAAGGACAAATCATTCCGACAGTTGGGAACCCGTTTTCGCGCATGGCCAATTCTACATTGCTTTATCAAACCTAAACAAAAAAAATGTCCAAATACTAAGGATCTCGGAGGTAGAATCACCAGAGACAAAGGACAAGGTTTACAAAGATATCTTTAAATGATGTACATAAAATTCCCCGCAACGAAGTGTTGGCCTGCCTCCTGGTATATTATATTTCGGAACAATTTTTGTGGTGAAACGTTCATTTGAACACTTCACAGACTACTTTTCACTCAAACCTCATCTTTCGGTGGTTTCTTTTTGCGTTAATATGTCCGCCAGGTCCATCGGATTCATTGAAGCCACCCGGTGTTCAGATACGGTCTGCGCGGCACCTCGTTTCGCTACATAACACACGTGGTTAGATTTTCGAGATCATTTTCCAAATATCTGAGGGCTACACAGAGACCGCAGTAGCTACGGAGAGGGTATCCATAATTTCCTGAGACCAGCCTGTATTATTGAAATAATAATGGGAGTGGTGCGGGATTTTAAATTCTCAAAGCCAATCGGAGATGCAACCTTGGGCATGGTGAATAATCATACTTACGACGCAGCTTTAATATCCGCGGTCTCGTCGGAAGCAATCCTAAAGAATCCACATATATCTGTATGTCTATCCTGGACCAGAATTTCATATACATATTCAATATGATTTATCACCATCAACATGTTTTGTGTACCCATCATTCTCTTAATCTGCTTCACTTTTGCTAAACAGCACTCTGCATCATGTGAGCCGAATCACTCTTTTAGACAACCCTCTCGCCATTAAACTCATAAGTCAAAAGATAAAGGATGCGAAAAACGATTTAGTAGTTTACATCCTTACTTTTCAAAAGAGCTGATTGATTACAAATGGAAATGAATACAAAAGGTCCTTTTATAAGTCGCCAGAAGAAAGAGAGGGGTAGAGTATTTGACTGTAAATTTTATTCAATCGCTACCAATTGTAATTAAACCTTCAACAATTAATAAAATGTTATCATTTTTTTCAAACCTTGATAATAGTGTTGACGCTTCATTCATATCCTTTTGTGCCCTTTTCCGCATGTAAAAAATGGGACAATCTTGAGCGCTGCAAATAATATCCTGATGCAAGGAACCCTGACATCTTTGGCATTGCGTCCAAAGTTTCGAAAATTTCGCCTCCAGGTCGTTGAGTGATTGCCGATTTTTCTCATATAACTCTTGCGTTTTTGGCTTGCAGTTCTTGCAAACAGCGGACTCCACTAAAAGGCAAAGATTCTTTAGATAAGTAGGGAAGCGACAACAAACAGCAAATAACATATACAGAAGGCTTAGGGTAAGTTAGAAAGAAAAACATACCGTTCTTCGGCAATGGCGTTTTGCATCCAAGGCAGGTTGCAGTACGCACCGCAAATTTCATCAAAGCGCCAGTTGCAGGTGCCGCGACTTGGATTTTACGAACATGATCGCCAGCTTGTAAAGTTAAATCGGCAATACACGCATTCTTACAAAAAAGGGTGCTTGCCTTTTCCCCAAGGATTGGCTCAAATATTCGCATCACGGGATTGGCAAGCTGGTTCTCCAAGTAATATTTTGTGTCGATTGGAAGATTGTTCTCAAGAACGTAAAGGGGGTCTTCTGCCTTCTCATATGCGGCAGCGTCTTATAAACATGAGAATTTTCATTACAACTAAGTCTCACCTTTTGTTCCTTTTATAATAACATAGGACACACGATCACCAGTGCTTGGAGCAGAACCTAAAAGGACATGGTTATTGTCATCAAACGAAGAGGACGAATAAAAGCAATATATCAAAACTAGGCATGAAGATACCTGAGTCTCGTTTTCTCATTCTCTCGGCAAGCTCATTGTGAGCCTGCTTCCCAGCATACTCTATTACAGTCAGTTTAATGATTTGACGTTGTCGAACCTGTTTTGCCGAGTGCTTTAGAAATCACCAGCTGCGATAGATCTATTTTATTTTGAAGGAGCTCGGCAATGACTTTCTTAACATAACTGCTCGAGTCAATATTAAATCAACTCAATATTATTACTTCTCTGCTCCTTTTACATCTCTCTCGATTAAAAGCTTTTTCAGACAAGTATCAATGACGACTGAAACCATACGGCAACTATCACGACGGACAGTCTAAAAATTTAAGATCCACCAGAAACGGATAACCTACCTCAATACCCTTTGCATCCAGCTTGTCAAACTTCGTTGGGTTGCTCCAATATAAACCGGCGTACTTCTTTTACTAATCAAAAGGTATGGACAATAGACTTTCTCAAAATCCAGATTGATTGGCCTTATAAAGTGGCCAGTGACGTAAGCTGCTGCCTCTCGCCCTAAAAAAAAATTCAATAAAGATTGAAGGTAAGAACTTTTTACCTAAAGCCATAGCCTCGCCCACATCTTTCGGGCCAAACTTCACCATTACGGAATCGGTATCTCCGTAAATGACCTAACATGGTTATAGTGATAGCTACGTTCAAAAACATACCCTCGCATCATGCTGATATCCGTTTTTTATGCAAAACTTTTCTTCAACGAGCTTGAAAGTTAAGCAATCGCCACTGATCGAAACGAGATACCAGTTTGGTTTTGTCAATCATCTCACGACCATATGCAGTAACACTGGATGAAATGGCCAGCAGAGGTAACTTTCCCACGGTGGCTCCTGTGAAGCCATAAACTGAATTTGCACTGATCTAAAAAGAATTAATGGAGAGAAGTCAACGATAGAACCTTCAATGCTAATTGACGTCCATCTAATACAGCCTTGACAAATGGATCTGTCGCTTTCTTGAGATCAGCCTTCGCCCGCTTTCTGGCTGCTAAGAGATCCTCAAGAACTGTCGGTAGCAGCCCCTTACGCAGCTTTGGCTTGACAAAAATATCTAAATGTGAGAATAAATTAATAGTGTTTGTACCGTTATTAGGAGTTATATCGTATTCGTCTTCTGAGAGTCCCAACTTCCTCACAGTCGCGATGTCTGGTAAATATGTTGAATAGCATAAATTATGTGCCATCATAATAGAAGGATATAGTGATGTAAAATCGAGGGTGGCAATAGGATCTTCATAGAATCCTTTCTCGGGTTCGATGACGATAGCACCTTTAGGTGATCAATAAACAGCATGCAACACATTTTTTACCTTCATATTGTTCATCTGAGCCTTCAGAGTTTAGGCTGGGAATGAGAAGACCCTCGTCACGTGCTTTTCGATAAAGTTGTGAAACGACTTTAATTTGTTGCCCTCGGGTTAGCAACATGTTAAAAGGAACGCCCGTCACTCTTGCCATCTCAATATAGTTAATCATACACATGAGTTTATCCAAAAGGCGCTGTGGTAAGTATGCATCCTGAGGAGTTTAATCAAACAACGTTATGGAACTAATCATACCTTCAAGCAATAAATGGCTAGCCTTCGTCGAGTTTCTTCGTTGCCGTTTTGTAAATCTGCGATGATGGAATGGTGCACGTCTTCCTTTTGTTCGCCTAATCATTTATAATAAAAACTTAAACAAATCATTGTTCTATCTCCGCGCTTACCTAAGAAGTGAGCACTAACAGAATTTAAAGAATACGACCGAAGTTTGTAATCTCTCTGCATTAGCTGCAGAAGATCAACTTGAAGTCTGCCTTCCAAATGTAATTGGGAGTTAAGAGAATAAAGAAGAAGGTATGAAAAAACTATGAATTGATAAATGAATAAGGATATTGATTGCTTTGTTGTCTCTCGTTCCAAAGGCTTTGGACGAAAAACGTGTATCTTTCGCCTTCGTCTGCCATCCTGATTTATTTCAGTAGCGTTTTGAATTCTTTCAAACCTTTAATACGGCCGAGAAAGGGAAAATCATTGATTCCGAGCTTAGTGGCACGATCCAAAAGGTATGGAAAATCGAAATTTGTGGTGTTGTAGCCGATAATCACATCAGGGTCAACCTATAAAATTAGGAGTATCTTGACTTCTACTCATACAGTTTCGACGAATTCCCGCCATTTTCTCAAAAGATCTCCTTCCATATCAAAACATAGAGTATGAGTTCCCACGATGTTGGCACACTGTTTAAGTGTGAAAACATTTCGAATAAAAGGTTTTTGCTGTCCTAACATAGTATTTGCATGTAGAATAACGTGGTGATGTACCTTGAATGGTAACCATGTTTGCAATCTGAATAACGGGATCTTCTTCGGCGTCCGGGAAGACTCCCTTTCTTCCAGCACATTCAATATCAAAACTTAGAATTCGAAGGGGTGCCACTTTTGACCATTCGTCCTCAGGATCATGCGACATAATATGCTCAAAGCTAAAGGAGTTTAAATAACAATAATTGGAAAGGTACGGATTCTCACTAGACATCAACTTCGATCTGGCAATTAGATATCTTATTGCTGGCGTTGCGAACGGTATATTTGTTCTTCGGAAGAGTGAGCCAATTAGCGCCGACTATCTAAAGCGAACGTTAACTATCAGATAGCGCCAAATTAATTGACGTACTTTGGTATCAATCATAAATCTTAAAGTGAAGGGTATATTGCTTTCAAAGGTCGTGTAAGACCTATTAGGGAATCCGGGGATGTTCAGTCCATGCTCGAAGAGTCGCTTCGCTACGGTCACTTGATCGGGGAAGCGTACATAAATTTGCAAGAACAGATTTGTGTCGGGTCCTTGATATCCGAAAATACTTTGCTTCATCACAAATTCAATGGAAACAACGGCGGATCCGTGATTTTCCTGTCGCTTACTGTCGGTTCTGATGGCAGTCTTTTAAAGTTAAAGCAATAAATAAAACCTCAAACGTCAAGAGCTGTCCGGAATGCTGGGAGGTGGTTTTCGTTGAATCCAGGGGGTGCTGGGACGTAGAAATACGGAGAGAATCCATGTACATGACACACCACACTTCCACCTTCCTTCAACAGAGTAAGTTTCCTCGGGCCAATGTCGATACTCACATTGGTGGTCCCATACATTCGTAAAATGGCAGACTGTGAGAAGGTTGTTTTATAAAATTGCCGAGAGTCTCCAATAGTTTCGTCGATATCAAGTTGTTGAAATACTGGGGCAACCGTAAGTCTAATGATATCAAGCAACCCAACCCAAGTCTTCCATGTTGTTTATGTCACAAGGCTTCCTGGGCCACAGATCGAAATAGTCCGAACTAACGTCCATATCCTCCTCATGCATGCTTTGAAGTCTCTCCTCAAAGCTCAATCCCTCAGACTTCCCAGGAACTTTCTGTCGTTTTAAGGGCATGGCAGGCACCGTGTCCGCATTGCGTTTTCCTTTGGAAGTCATGCTGCTGTCGTTCGTACCGAGCATTGTCCGAGAGCTCAGAGTTTGTGGAACGCACACAAAAGATGGAGGAAAAACGTTTTGTAGCGAACACCCTTTCGTTTCTTGGGCGGAAAGCGGTCAAGAATTCCCTCGACTATGAACCCGAGCCTTCACAACTGACCTCCCTTCCTCCGGCAAGCAGACCTTTCGATCTAAAGGCATCGCTGGCTTTGATCGCTTCTAAGTACTAACATATTACGATAGGCAAATGACGCAGGTGATGAGGAAAAGATTACAATTAACATCAAGCCTCTGAAGGGTGGGAAAGCCTTCAAACTTCGACTGGAGAAGCTGGAATCTATTGATAACTTGAAGAAAATAATCGAGAAGGAAGCAGGGATCCCATACAATTCACAGCGACTCGTTCTTGGTGGAAAAGGACTATTGGATCACAAGACTTTGCCCGATTATGATATTAAGGACAACGCTACCATTCATTTGATGCTCAAAGCCGCCGAGAAGCCTAGTGAAAGCCAATCTGCGAGCACGGAGGCACCTGCTCCTAGCTATGACGAACAATTAAAAGCCTTGGCCACTAAAAAGGACTTTTGGGCTTCTTTGGATACTCTAATCCAGCAACATATTCCGAATAAAAACCATCGCGATCAGGTAGGTTCACGCGAAAAATTCTTGAGCGCTGACTGGTTACTCGATAAACAGCTTCTTGCTGAGATTAAGACCCTATTGAAGAAATAAATCTTATAGTTCTGCTTCATCTCCTTCACAACCTCCTTGCTCTTGTCAACGTTCGCTGTACAGTTTACAACTGTTCTTTTCTCTAGTATGACTCCAAGGACGCAAACCAATCAAAACATTACCAATGACTATCTTCTAACTCATGGTGTCCTGCAATTAATATAACGATTCCGAAGCTACTGAAACTTTCCTCGTATCCGTGTCGGTCAGCGTTGAAGTAATATTTTTTTCCGACGTCGTAAAAGATTAAGAGAAGACAACTGCACAACAATAAAGGCAAGAACTTTGAAGATAAAGAAAAATATAATGTGAACTTGAAAAATGACAACAAATCCAACAAGAACAGAGAAATAATCTTCTGGCAGGCATTACGCGTTGCCTGCATAGGTACATTGGCGCTTTTGTGGCAATTTCGGAATCCCTTTGAATCTCCATTAAAAAGCCTTGCCCACTTCCTGTCGAAGTATTATCCCCTTCTGCTAGATCTGTCCCTCCTATTAAATTCGAATTAAGACGTTCTTACTGCATCTATATGCTACATCTTCATGATTTTCATCATACGGACGTCCATGTGCTCTCCAGCTTGACCAAGGATAAGGACGTTGCAGTCGGATCGCAAGCTCAACGCACAGTTTGATTATCAAAGATGTCCGCGCAAAGCGGACAAAGTCACGGTATATTGCCCGTCAAACTTACAGCAGCAAAGCAAAAATGTCCCCAACGAAAATAGATGAAGATTAATGTTTACGCAAATCACTCCAGAAAGTAAAGAAGTATAGTCAAAGGTACAGTGAGAGACACCTTCTTGCAACCGCAAAAATTGCCTCAGTAGCAACGCGGGGGCTGAGGTCATTTTGAATAAATATCACAACTTGTTTAAATAGCTCTCCCGATGAGAAAGTTTTTAGTTTGAGGTTGTTTACTTCAATGAAGAAAAAAAAAAAAAAAAAAAAAAAAAAAAAAGCTTGCATGACATTTCCAAAACATATGCCTTCATTTGACCCACTATCCATCCGCACGATTGAAGATGATGAGGAGGTTGAGGAGCTCGACTCCAAGATCCCCACATCAGGCTTATCTTCAAAGAGATTGCTTAAGTTAAAGGTCAGTTGATACAATGAGGATGATTGTTGATCTTTACGAGGCTGTCGACAAGAAGGCAGCAAAGAAGATAAAGTTGTCTGAGTCCGCATCGTCAGATAGTAAAGCCGGAGCTGTTGATGTAGAAGTAAATCCAGACTTTTCGTTTGAATCGGATGATGACATTGGTAATGCTGCTGGCTTCGATTGGGATTTTTCTTCGGCAAAAGCTATGGCGAAAGATGGGACAAATGGGAGGACTTCAGTTGATGACAAGATCCAAAGGGCACGACAGGACACAACTCTAAGAGAGTTAAAGCTTGATGGAGTTTCCGAAGAAGGTAAGAACATCTAGTATTGCGTAGAGCTAACGTGGCAGAATTAGAGAAGACAGCTAAGACGGCCACTATTAAAGAGAAAACGACTGCAAGTAATCCAGCTCCCATACCCGACAAGAAAGCAAAGAAAATGGTGGAGTTAAGATCTGATTCGTTGGAGGATACTGTTAGAGAAAAGGTGCATTACCCGACGTTGTGCCGTAATTAACTTTTTGCAGCGGAAGGCCGATTTTTTCAGTTCGGAGCCAATAGTAACAGAGGACACCACCGATTCCTTTGGCGAAATGCGCTTGTCTCGTCCAATTTTGAAGGCGATTTCAGACTTGGGATACTTGAAGCCAACTCCTATTCAAAGTAAAGGCATCCCGGTTGCTCTACAAGGGCTTGACCTTTGTGCCGCAGCTGTGACTGGATCCGGGAAGACAGCCGCTTTCATGGTCCCGGTGCTGGAACGATTGCTTTTTCGTCCTAAAGGAATAGCTGCGACAAGAGTATTAGTTTTGGTTCCTACTCGTGAATTGGGTGTCCAATGTCATTCTGTCGCTACAAAACTTGCAAAGTACACGGATATTCAATGTTGTTTGGCTGTTGGTGGTTTATCAACAAAATTCAGGAAAGTGAACTTCGGAAGAAACCTGACGTTGTCATTGCCACTCCTGGACGTTTGATTGATCACATACAGAATAGTCTTTCCTTCACCCTCGACACAGTCGAGATTCTTATTATTGATGAAGCCGATAGGTAGGTTTTTTCTACTTCACAGCATATGAAATATAGCATCCTTATGCCCCCGGTTGCTTTTTTGTTTGTTTCTCATCGCCCTTGTTGTGATTTTGTGGTTTGACAATATATTAGAATGTTGGAAGACGGATTTGCCGCTGAACTTGACGAGATTATCAAGTCGACACCAAAGTCGCGTCAAACCATGCTCTTTTCTGCTACTATGACGGACAACGTGGACGATTTGATTAAACTTTCGTTGAACAAGCCCGTACGACTTTTTTTGGACAAAAACACGGCGATCGCTTCAAAACTTACTCAAGAGTTTATTAGAGTGCGAAGCCATCGCGAGGCAACTAAGTCGGCCATGTTGGCAGCACTTTGCGCGAGGACGTACAAGGAACAGTGTATCGTCTTCTTTGCGAGTAAAGTTGCCGCGCATCAAATGAAGATTGTATTTGGTCTTCTTGGATTGAAGGCTGCAGAACTCCACGGAAATTTGACTCAACTTCAGGTTACTTGAACATCATCTGTTTCAGCTTTATGACATTTAATTTTAGCGCCTCGAATCCCTCAATCTTTTCAGGGAACGGAAAGTGGATTTCCTTTTGGCGACTGACCTTGCCGCAAGAGGATTGGATATCACAGGCATCAAAACCGTTGTCAACTACGATATGCCAACTTCATACTCCCAATACATTCACAGAGTTGGTAGGACGGCCCGTGGTTCGAGTGCGGGAAGATCTGTCTCGTTCGTTGCTGAAGGAGACAGGCTTATTCTGAAGCAGGCGCTTCGGAGTTCTACGGAAGAGGTTAAGCACAGAGTCATTCCTGCGGAGGTTATTGCAAAATTTCACGAAGCCATTAAATCTTTGGAATCCTCCATCAAGGATATTCTTGAGGAAGAGAAAGCCGAAAAGGAGTTCCAGAACGCGGAAATGCAGGTCACGAGGGCCGAAAATTTGATCAAGTATGAGGATGAGATCAAGTCGCGACCTGCAAGGACTTGGTTCCAAACACCCCAGGAGAAGCTGGACGCAAAGGAAACCTTAAACAAAGAAAAGGACGATAAGGTGAGATTGGGTAAAAAAAGGCTGCTTCTAATTCATATAACAGCCAAAACGTGGCAAGTACGATGGGCTTACTAGGAAGAAGAAGCGCTCTAAAATGTTGCGCGAAGAGGATCAAAAGGCGATGAAATCCCAAAAGGTGGTGGCTCGTGCGGCCAAGCGAACGCAGAAGCCAAAGCGCCTGCAACAATTTATGAAGAAAAAATAATAAACTCTTTTTATTTATCATAACTCATGGGGTCGATTTTGTATCGAAATGACTCTAAATTGTCAACAAAAATGGAGATCTCTTTACGTCCGTGAACGCAAAAGGTGACATTGCTTTCGGACGACGATAAATATTGACTCTCCCTGTGGTTAAAAGTATTTGCAAAGTTCGTCAACGTACTGCAGAAATTTGGTGAAGAGATCACGCTTTCTGTTTTACCGAATAAAGTAGGTATTTAATGCAATTTCAAGGAATTTATTGTAGTTCCTAGCTTGATCTCTCTGCTGTCAATACCTCAAGGTCAGCCTTTGTCTTGATAAGAAGCAGCGATATCTTCTTTGAATCTTTTAAAGTTATACCAGAAGAGTTGCCTGAATCGAATATTAAAGTACTTGGAAAGGTGATTATATATGTCTGCGGTATCCATATGCTGACGTCAACTGCAGACTTTGGGAAGCATCTTTAAATTGAAGGGAAGCTTGGAGAATGCCAATTCAGTAAAAATATCACTTAACGGTAGCCACGCAAATCGCTTGGTTGTAGAATCACTATGCCGCTACGGAGTTCGACGAACACATTGCCTCCAATACGAATCCTGTGAATCCCTTCAGGCAGTCTACTCCAAAGAAAACTGTCCCTCCAAAGTAATAGTTACGCCCAAATCCGTCCTTGAATGGATCACTTGCTTTTCAAGCAAGCTCGAGGAGTTAACGATTCGGCTTTACGAATCTAGCGTTAAGTTAAAGAGTTTTTTTGATTCAGCGGCGGCTGTACCGGAAAGTGAACGAAGCTTGGAAACAGAGATTACGGTGGACAGTGAAGAATTTGATTTTTATAATGTTACGTCGGAGACAGAGTTGACTTTCAGCTTCCGGGATTTTAAATCGATATTGGCGTTTGCAGAAACGAGTTCTTTGAATTTGACCATGTTTTTCTCGGAAGCTGGAAAGTGAGATTAAGGCCCTTTAATCTGTAGTTTGATTTGATTAATACGCTTTGATTATAATGGTTTAACATTTTTAACAGACCTATTGTTTTTAACTTGCAACACGGTGATATTTGCTCGATGGATTTCGTATTGGCAACATTGGAGAGGGATAGGACTGCAGAAAATCCTCCTGGAACGCAAGAGTCCCAAGTTCGCCCCACATCCATAATGAGCAATAGTCAGCCATTACGGGAAGTGTCGTCAAACCTCAGCGGCTGGAACACGACACCTCAACTAATTTCTCAACCATCAAGCCTTATCAGCAAGTCTGTAATTTTTCATTTAGTTGCTCTCCCCGTTCTCGCATTTTAACAGTACTTTTGTATGCATTTGAATTTCGTATAGTCCACCGCATGTAGCCGATGAAGACGACGAGGAGGTGGTCCGCCTTCTCCGCCTAGTCAGAGAAGATATGCGGCGTTTCGCACGAGAAAGGAGCCCCCAACCCTCCTCCATCAGTGGACGCGGAAAGCTCAGGTATTTTTGCCATTGTGCCATTTAAAATTATTGAACAAGATTTTAGTTAATTTTCGTTCAACTTATCAAACGACTTCTACGAGAAAGAGTTTGCCAGATCAGGCATTCCCTTTTGGATCCCCAAATTCTTCAGTGAACGACATAGGCTCGAATCCGGTGAGAGTTTCTTAATGAAATGAATCTGAGTTGACACAACCATGCAGGATCGCCCCACATCGGTCATTCAGGTCGCATAGATTTTCGACGAGGACAGTAAAACGCTGATTGCCGCAACTACCAGAAAAGTGAAGAAAAACTAGACGTATCGTACAAACAACATTGAAAAACCCATTCATCCTCATATATTCACGATCAAATCAATCGTACATAGCAAAAAGCCATATACATGGTAACGAAAAGGTAAAAACTGGCATAAAAAGGTAAAAAGAAGTATAAGAAAGAAATCAATAGAGGGAAATAAAGGATGGTCCCCGCCCACCCTTGGGGCCTGCTTACATGATGAAGCCAAACAAAACAAAAAGGGAGAAAGAAAAAACGCAAAAACCTCTTGAAAGTAGGCGACTGAAGTACGAAAGCACAACAAACACATAATCATGTCATTAATCAACCGCCATAAGCAATGAAAGGCTTCGTTGGTGAAGGTTGGCATAAAAAAATATGTTCGTCCAATGATAATAAAAAATCAACAGAGGCCAAGTCGTGTTGGAAAAACTTCATGATAGTGCAAAAGAAAAGATAAGAGGTAGAATAAAGTCACAACGTAAATAATTGTCTTCAAACAATCTGGTATGTCCTTTGCAACCTTTCACGTACTTCAGCAGGGAAGTTGCGGGCTGCCTGCCCATTGGGGACCGAAGGCCTCTTTGAGGTTCTTCAAAGTCTGAAGGTAACGTCAGTATTCATCTTTCACAAACGTTTTTGTCTTACCAGAGCGAGTTGATTTCGCAGACCTTGCGAAGGAGTATCCCAACGAACAACAGCATCACAGAAAAAGGCAAGGTACTGTAAAGAATGGTATAAGAACTACATATACAAGCGAAAATTCATCTAAAAGAACGTAGACGCTCACCCGGAAAACAGCAGAAGGATTCAACTCCGCTACTCTGCAAAGCCCAAGGAACGCACTCTCCTTCTCAAGATTATCCGGAATGTTTCTCAAAGCCTTGCACCAGAACATTAAGAATTGCTCCAGATGGGGGGCCACACCAGCTGAATGCACAAATGCCAAACGTCCAATCGTAATGGCAGCGTTCTCAATAAGGGTGGTCTTCCTTGACCTGTCGTGACCATCGTCTTCGCTGAGGATAGGAACAAGGCTCTGCATAATGGCGACGCTGAAAGGCGCGATATTCTCTCCAAGCTTGAGGGCGATTTCCAGTGGCCCAAGTGGCGTTGTTGCAGACAGACAGCTCGTCATTAATATCCCTGCGTTGGATCTGTTGAAGAATGTGAGGCATGGCCCTGTCGAGGTAGGGTGCAACATTCTCAAAACAAGCACTTGCAAGGTCGCCGAGAAGAGCGTAAGCACTTTGTTTGACTTCATGGGGGGGTACTGCCAGAAAAAAAAAAATTAATACTTTTAAAACTAAGACCTAAAACGGATTTAATTAGAATAACTCCCACCTGCATGCAAATATGCACAATATCCATCAACGGTGGCTGAGTGTTAGCCACAAGCGGCGCAACATCCTGCTTCAAACCCTGCGCAATCCCACTAAGGAGATCCAGCGACACAATGACAAAGTCCATATCAGGCTCCTCAATACCTCCGGGGTTTTGCGAGTACGCTTGTGCAGCACTTAAGGTGTGTCCAATGATCTGAATGCAACGCTTCCACACATTCTCAGAAAACTGTGCGAAACCAGGGCCAAGCGCAATCGCAACGGAAGAAAGACATTCGAATAGAGGGAAGATATCACGACTGTCATCAGGAGTAGCGTCCCATTTTTGAATAAGGGGCTGCATAAGCCAGGGAATAAGTGCTGGGTTATTAAGCTCAAGGCCGACGGAGTCAGCAAGAGTGCCGACAGCGTCGAAAAGGATGAGCAGGTTCTTTTTCTGTATATTCGTGATTGTAATCAGTTTCCAGATCCTCTCTAGGTAATTCCAAAAACGTACCTGGTAAATGCGGAAAGCATGTGCAATGTGCTCAAGAATGGCGGGTAATGACGGTACCAATAATTCGCATGCCACCTCCTCAATAGTAGCGAGAGCGCTGCAACCAGCTTGTTGAACACGCTTGTTTGTGTCGATGACAAGGGCGAGAATCTGCACGAAGGAAAAATATAATCTCGTTAAACTCATTGAAAAAGGAAACGACTGTCAATAAACATACATTTTGCAAGGTAGGATAGAAGAATTGGGCCAAGTGATCTTCCTTCTTCAAAGGATTTTGGTTCATGGGGTTGGGGTTGTATCCCGTCACGATCCAGGAAGAATATCGTCCGAGCGTCCAGCAAGTGATAGAACGAACCAACGGCTATAAACCCAAAATTCGTTAGAGCGTCGAGGAGAAGGAAAACTTACGTGTGGGTGCCTAAGACAGTTGGTAACCATAAATGACACTAAGTGGGGCAAGTGGCTTTGGATGTGGTCACGGCATCCTCAGCAATGGCACCGAGGGCCAAAATACCGCACTCCAACTCCTTCCAGTTATCATGAGTTCGAGATCCAGCCTCGAGGAGGACCTTTAAGCGATGCAAAAAGTGCTCAAGAATGTATTCCGAGAACACCGTTGCCATTATGTCAAGGGCAGCTGCGGAGCACTTTCGAAGCGTCCATGAAGAAACGCCAGGATCCTCCTCATCATCATCGTCGTCATCATCGACGTCTTCGTCTTCCGCCTGACCATCCTTCTTCTTCTGCTGCTCCTCCGTGCTCTCGAAAGCGTGGGATTTTGCCTTGTGGAATCTGGGCTGAATGTCCTCAGGTCTGTCCGCCACATTGGTATCCTCATCCACCCCTAGTTCTTCAACCTCCTCATCCGTGTAGATCATTCCTTGAAGCAAGGTCTGTATAAGCTTTTCCAAATGAACTTCCAAAAGCTCCATGTAGTTAATATCCTCTTGCTCAAACAGAGCCAGCCAAAACTCGCATGCTTCTAGCGCAATATCGTGGTTGGAATCTCCAGTACAAATAAGCATATAGGGGATGACGTCAGCGAGATTCAGCACGTTCCCACCAGCCTCAAGGCAATAACAAAACCTTGGCAAATATTCTTCTTCACCTCAGGCTCAGAGTCGTTTGCCCTGCGGTAAAGACCTTGAACGTAGGTGGGGAGAACATTGTGATTCCTGAGGACGACAGATTTGTGAAACGCAATGTGGTTGGCAGCCGTGATGGCTAGCGCCCGGATAGCAGGAGAGCGGGGAGAACCGTCGTGTTCAAAGTTCGCAATGCAAATCGATGCGATGATGAGAATCAATTCGTCATCAAGCTTGTCGGCGATGTCCTCGCAAATATTCACGAAACATTTAAGCGTTGGCTGTGAACCGATATTGAGGGCGTTCCGTAAGTGATCATCTCGAAATAAAACAAGAAAATGAGTCAAATAAAAAGAAATTACCTCAATGAGATGGGGTTGTTGCGAAAACCCGTAAAGACCCTCGACAACAGTTTTTGCTTGCCTAGGATCATAGGCAACCAGAGCCGGGAGAACGATGGATGCAGTTTTTAGAATTCGGGGATCACTGGCAGGATCCTGAACGGTAAACAGTGCGGCCCTTGCGCAAAAGGTCCAAGTTTCAAGACTTATTCTGTTCCTGTTTTCCGAGTTTGAAAGGTTGGTCTTCAACAAAATGCCTGCCATCTCTCTAACGTCTACGGGAGCATCTACTTCCTGCTTAGCCAGAACGAAGGAGAGGTACATGCTGAATGCATTGGGATCCTGAGCGAAAGCATCCAAATACTAACGAATTCCGAACAAGGAAGTAAGATTAAGTCCGATCACTCTCCCCATGCTGAAAGCATGATAAATTCAGCAACACGACGAGTCCCCACCTGTCTAACTTGAGCCCTCACACTACCATCGACACTTGCGAACTTTGAAAGAGCATCCGCGAGCCGCGTGAGGGTTTCTGGATCAGCCTGCCCACTCATTCTTTTGAATAGATGCGGAAAAAGGGGCAAAGAAGAATGCTTTCAAAAATCAAAAATTTCAAGCGGGTGTGCTTGTTGGTTTTTTTTTGGTTTTTTTTTTTTTGTTTTTTTTTCCCCGCTCAACAGACTTCCATTAAGAGCTGACCTAACTTATGCTATATTGTTCCAGGAAAAACCTCCTTTACATTAACTTTATCATTATCTGCACAACAACATCCACAAGCGAGCCTTATACGTGGGGCCCTCTCACTCCTTCTTCTTCTTCTTGGGCGTCTTGCTGGAAGAGGATGAAGACTTCGCCACAGGCTTTCCACCATAGATAAGAATCTGCGCAAACAAAACTGCGTTCAAACTGGCTGCAATGATACTGCCCATGATGAGAACTTGATCCGTTATTTCGCGCATGGTAGTGAAAACGCGAGCGGCGCTGCCGACAGACTGGAGACCCATCGTGATTGCAGAGAGTTGGCCAGTGCTACCCTTAATAAAATTGGAAGTAATCTGGGGAAGCTTGGCTGCACTTCCGGAGAAAATGGAAATCCATTGTAGGTAGACCAGAGTAGCCTGAGGAACGATTGCAGGTTGAAGGAGCGCGTACATAGCAGCCTGCGACAATACGAGGAACAGAAGCATGAGAAGCTGTTTCTTGCCGTAATAGAGAATGAGCATGGAGATAATGACGTTCTGGATCGTAATGAACGCAACTGTTTATCATTCAAGCGATATAAATAAAAGATATATTAGGTTGGCGAAACGCGCTTGAGAATGTCGTCAAAACAAAGAACATATAAAACACTCACGTTCACCGTAAGTGGAGAAAGGATTCTCAGCACGAAAGTTATAAGCCAAAGAGAGAGTGACAAAGTCTCGAGAATGTACGAGGACAGAGAGATGCCCTCAGCTGAAGACGCAGCCACAATCTTGATGAGCTGCGGCACCTTGACTATGGAGCCTCCAACAATGATACCCAAGCCCAGCCCCTTTGATACCAGCAGGGAGAAGCATGGTGATTGCAGTGTTTGAACGGAAATGTTCGAGATCAAATCAAACGAGCATTTTTCACCCACGAGGGGCAGAAGGAGCTGTTCTCTCACAAGAGCAACAAGCTGGTCAACAGAGGCCATACTGAATTTTCTTTTGGAATTCTTGTGTAACGCTCGAGAATACTGTGCAGTCCATGTCTCTTTTCTGATAAATAATAAATAAATATTCCGAGGACAATCTACAGTATTATCATTTATATCATTAGATTTTTTAATTTCGTTTTCACTTTTTCTTTCTTTATCACAAAAGAAAGAAAAAAACTACATCACCTCGAATCATCATCGAATCCGTCGTGCTGGCAAGGGTACGGCTGCCCTCCTTCACGCGTGCATTCCAATATACCTCAACTCATCTTCATTCTCATCGTCATCGTCGTTTTTTAGTCGTCTACGTCCTCTTCAGCATCTCCGTCATCATCATCCATCACTAGCGCACCCTCACCACTACTCCACATTCATCACAATGGCAGAAGCACCAAAGTCGGTATGTACTCCTCCTTATGTTGTCGTGATAAATTTTGGGAAATTATGCATGCATGCATCGCTCTGTTGGGTCTTTTATCTAACTTCCTCTTCTCTATCATTCGTCCAGTTTGCCAAATTAAAGGCCCTCCAAGAGATTGAGGCCAAAGCTCAGCAAAGATGGGAGGCAGAAAAAATGTTTGAAGTGGATGCTCCCGAAGGCAAGTCCAACGTCGAGGTTCCCAAGTACATGGTCTCTTTCCCGTTTCCCTACCAGAAGGTCGCCTGCATTTGGGCCACACCTTCAGTCTTTCTAAAGCCGAATTCGCTGTGGCTTTTGAAAGGCTTAAGGGAAAAAGAGCTTTGTTCCCTTTCGGATTTCATTGCACTGGTATGCCCATCAAGGCTTGCGCTGACAAGCTCAAGCGCGAAGTTGAGCTGTTTGGAAAGAATTTTGAAGGATGGTCAGAAGGTGTGTACATTTTATCCATTCCAATCCATTTCTTTTTTGATATTTTTTCAGCAGTTCAAATCCTGATGTTTTTAAACTTCAGAAAGTGAAGTTGCTATCGATCTGAAAGAGGCTCAAGCGAGTGGCGGTGACACCGCGAAAGTCGTCAAGAAGCACAGCAAGGTTGCGGCGAAGAGTGGCGATAGCCAATACCAGTTCCAGATTATGTTGAGCATGGGTGTTGCACGTGAAGAAATCCACAAGTTCCAAGATCCTATTCACTGGCTTTACTTCTTTCCTCCGTTGGCAATTGTACGTTTTCCTCTTTCATGTCTTAATCATTGCGACTTGGCTTGCTGACATAATATATTTTAGGCCGATATGAAGGCTTTGGGAACCCACGTTGATTGGCGTCGTGCATTTATTACCACGGATGTCAACAAGTACTTCGACTCCTTCGTTAGGTGGCAGTTCAACACCCTTAAGAATCAACCTTCACCCAAGGTCAAGTTCGGCGAGAGATACACTATCTACTCTCCCCTTGACGGCCAACCCTGTATGGATCACGACAGAGCATCTGGAGAAGGTGTCGGCGTTCAGGAATATACTTGTGTCAAGCTCGAGGTTCTTTTGCACGAGCTGAACGCGACCCCTGTAGCACAACGTGCCACGATCAAGGACGTTCCTGTTGGCGAAAAGTTAACCGCACATCCTCTCTGGGAAACTTTGAAGGATAAGAAGGTTTACCTCGTTGCCGCCACTTTCCGTCCCGAGACCATGTACGGACAGACCAGTTGCTACGTCGGCGTCGATTTGGAATATGGCCTTTATGAGGCAAGTCCTAAAGAAGTCTACGTTTGTACCGAGAGAGCGGCAAAGAACATGGCTTTCCAAGGAATCTTTGCACAGCGCGGTGAAATTGTGAAGCTTGGAA